>OZ038393.1:32977355-33151483 GCA_964036045.1 Eutreptiella sp. 'Long Island Sound 2002'
GGGGTGCACCAACGGGTGAAATGAGCCCATTTTGAGCCCATTTTGGGGGAATTTGGCCCCTCAGAAGTCCAAAAAAGCCTTGAAAGTGGGCCTTGTGGTGATGGGGATCACTTGCAAGCTGATTCCACTCTATCAGCGGCCTTCAATGTGTGACTCATTGGTGTCCCTCACCATTCATATCTAATGTTCCTTCCCCAACTAGCTCGGTCCCAATATTCAGTCTTGATTAGGGTTAGGGTCACCGAGCTGGTGGAACCAGTCTTGGTTTTATAACCCTTTTTAGGGTCTAGGGTGGACCTACCAGGTTTAGCAGCAGCAACAAGCAGCAAGCAGCAACAAGCAGCAAGCAGCACGCGCGAAATGGGGGAAAATCAGACATCCGTCGTGGTGCTTCACATTCGACTGAAATTTTGGTGGATGATACCTATGGGTGTGAGGGACAACCACACAAAGTTTGAGCCAGAAACTCAACGGTGGCGGCCGGGAATGGGTGTCGCAAGTGGCGGACCTCAGTTTCGAAAACTGCAATTTAGGGCCAAAAACAGCCATTTTTGGGCCAAAAGAGCCCTAAAACCCATTCAAAACGGCCAAGGAAAGGGAAACGGTTGGTGCACTCCATGTGCGGCTTGACTTTCTTGTGTCAACGAGCCCTTTGCGGCCCTCTGACCCCACCATATGTCCCGGAAACGGCCCAAAAAGGCCCCCACAAGCCCAAAATTTTGTGCAGATTGGCTGGCGACAGCCACAAACCAAGAATAGGCCATATCTTTGGCTACATGGCTCAAAACGCGATTCCGAGGGCACCTAATCCACCCGCAACCCCCCTCGTTTTGTGGTTTCCACCCCTCAAAATTGCCCAAATGGACGCCTAGACCCCCGTACCCGAGCCCAGTAGGCTGCGGCAAGCTGCAAGCTCAAGCCCAAACAGGTGGGTGCCCAAATGGGTCCTTAGGGTCCAATAGGGACATAAAAATGACTTTTCTCAAAAATGATCCTAGACCATGTGTGATGCTAAAACAAGTGTTTTTGGACTGTTTTGAGCTTGGGGTGGCCCATTTCGGTCATCCGAGAATCCCAAAATGCCTTGAAGATGCGCTGTTTTGGGACCAAAAATGGGTCAAAAATGGGTCAAAAACGCATTTTTCCAAAACTCATCCTAGACCATTTGGGGTGCACAAACGGGTGAAATGAGCCTATTTTGAGCCCATTTTGGGGCATTTTGGCCCCTCACAAGTCCACAAAAGCCTTGAAAGTGGGCCTTGTGGTAAAGGGGATAACTTGCAAGCTGATTCCACCCTGTCAACGGCCTTCAATGTGTAACTCATTGGTGTCCCTCACCATTCATATCTAATGTTCCCTCCCCCACCAGCTCGGTAGCAATATTCAGTCTTGATTAGGGTTAGGGTTAGGGTCACCGAGCTGGTGGAACCAGTCTTGGTTTTATAACCCTTTTTAGTATCTAGGGTGGACCTACCAGGTTTAGCAGCAGCAGCAAGCAGCAAGCAGCAGCAGCAAGCAGCAAGCAGCAGCAAGCGCGAAATGGGTAAAAATCAGAACTCCGTCGTGGTGCTACAGATTCGGGTGAAATTTTGGTGCATGATACCTATGGGTGTGAAGTACAATCACACAAAGTTTGAGCAGGAGACTCAACGGTGGCGGCCGAGACATGATTCGCAATTGGCGGACCTCCGTTTCAAAAACTGCAGTTTAGGGCCAAAAGCAGCCATTTTTGGGCCGAAAAAGCCCCGGAACGCATTCAAAACGGTCAAACGAAGGGAAACGGTGGGTACACTGCACGTGCGGCTTGACTTCCCCGTGTCAACGAGCTCTTTGCCGCCCTCTAACTCCATGATATGTCCCGGAAACGGCCCAAAAAGGCCCCCAGAAGCTCCAAATGCCGACAGCCACAAACCAAGAATAGGCCATATCTTTGGCTACATGGCTCAAAATGCGATTCCGAGGGCACCTACTCCACCCGCAACCCCCCACTTTTTGTGGTTTCCACCCCTCAGAATTGCCCAAACGGACGCCTAGACCCCAATACCTAGGCCCACTAGGCTGCGGCAAGCTGCAAGCTCAAGCCCAAACAAGTGGGTGCCCAAATGGGTCAACAGGGTCCAGTAGGGGCAAAAAGGTGACTTTTCTCAAAAATGATCCTAGACCATGTGCAACGCTAAAACAAGGGTTTTGGACCGTTTTGAGCTTCCGGTGGCCCATTTTGGTCCTCCGAAAATCCCAAAATGCCTTGAAAATGGACTGTTTTGGAACCAAAAATGGGTCAAAAATGGGTCAAAAACGCATTTTTCCAAACCTCATCCTAGACCATGTGAGGTGCATCAACGGGTGAAATGAGCCCATTTTGAGCCCATTTTGGGGCATTTTGGCCCCTCAGAAGTCCATTTTGGGGCATTTTGGCCCCTCAGAAGTCCAAAAAGCCTTGAAAGTGGGCCTCGTGGTGATGGGGTTCACTTGCAAGCTGATTTCGCTTTGTCAAGAGCCATCAATGTGTGAATCATTCTTGATGTCCCTCACCAGTCATAGCTGATGTTCCCTACCCCATCCCAATGTTCAGTCTTGATTAGGGTTAGGGTCATGGGTAGGGTTAGGTGTAGGGTTAGGAGCAGGCTGAGGGTTGGGGTGGGCGTTAGGGTCAAGGTTGGGTTCAAGTATAGCGTTCGGATGCTCCACCGCCTGGGCGGGGAGGGATGCTACGTAGGCAAGGGGAATGAAAAAAAATTTTCGGGCGCCTTCGGCACCACCATATGTATGGCCAATAGCTATTGACCCTTGGTAACTAAGTGGGCCCGGAGGGCAGGGGGGGGGGGGGGGGGAGTCGCGTACCCGAACCGAGGAGACGACCCCCCCGTGCAATAAATGAAGCAAACAGACAAGCAAGCACACCTTGCACTCACATGGGCATGTGATTGCCCATGCCCCGGCCTTCGAGCACTTGGGCGACCTCCACGTTGGGGCCGTGTTCGCCAGATGCCACAGCGTGGTCGGCCGCCCCGGGGGAGCAACGCCGGACATGGCGAAGTGGATCTCCGACTCCGCATCGGCGCTGTCCCCCTTGCAGACCTCAAGCTGGTGCACGCTCCCCACAAAGAAGAGCATGCACTGCTCGCCGACCTCGATGACGGCGAGGTCGAAGGCCGGGGCCGACCGGGAGAGGAAGGTGGGGTGGAAGGGGCAGGTGGGGGGGCCGGCAGGGTTCGACTCGGGGGTGTCGGCGAAGAGGGCCTGAGTAGCATCCCCGTCCGAAAAGCCCAGCCTCCCAACCGCCCCCTTCCCCACCCACAACACCTGGTCCACGCTGGGCAAGTCCCAGCTAGACAAATCCCCAGCAACGGCCAGGGCCTCGTTGGGGGGGGTGGGGTCCAGGTGCCTGGTGTTGGGCTGGTGGTGTCTGTGCGCGCGGTTGGGGGTCCACAAGTTAAAAAGAGTCCCCTGTAGCCCATCCTTGGAGTCGGGCAGGGCGGGCAACCCATGGTGGCGGCTGGTGGCCACCATCAGCAGCATGTCCCCCCTCTGCAGCTGAATGGTGTCCCAGCGCGCCTCCCCCGCCTCCCCCAGGACCGTCCCCGCCTGCACCGCCACCTGGTAGTCCTCTGACAAGCAGAGGAAGCTACTCAGGTGGCAACCCGAGATCTCCTTGCTGTTGGGGGGAGCACCATGGGGTGGATGGCGACATCGGAGTGGGGGAGCTGGGCCCCACTCCCCACACTCGCCACGATGACGCTGCCCGGAGTCATTGGGTGGAGGTCCCCAACCTGAGGGACACTTTCGGTGAGGTGGGGGTGGAACTTCTTGAAGAGAGGCCCCCCCACCCACGACCCCAAGGAGCTCTTGCTTTGCCAACGCCGCGGGAGCTCAAGATCCCTGGCCTGATCTTCACTCCGAGAGGCGTTGAAAAGCAGCTCAAAAGATTTGCGACGACTTTTTCGTCGCCGCTGCTCCATGCCTTCATCACCTTGTTCCACCCCACCTCGCAATCCCGTGCTTCCACAAGCCCCCGAAGCACAATGTAGCCGTTCCCATCAACAAAGTTGAGGGGCGGCTGGGAGGGGCCAACCCTGTCGGGGGCGGGGTCGGGGTTGCCCATCACCCCATGAGGCGGGTCGGGAAGGGGTTCGGTGCGGAGGGGGGGTTCACTCTAAATGAAGGGGGGGGGCATTGAGGCACCACGGTACCATTGCAAAGAAGTTGTGGTGTAGAAGGTGGGGTGCGTGATGTCGGGGATGTGCACCTGGGGGGGGATGGTGGGATGGAAAGGGGCGATGCCCAAATCATCCCACCACCAGGGGTTGGCAAGGTGCCAGGGGAAGGGGAAAAAGGAGTGGTCGGCCGGTGCACCTGCAACAAGATCGTGCAGGCACACCATGTCGCAGTGGGGGGGGGGGGGGGTGGACGAGGTTAGTGTTGGGGTACACATGGACGTGGGCGTCCTTGGGCTTCCCCACAAGGTTAGTGCGCATGGAATCGAGGAGTTGGTCAACGCTGGAAGGTATAGGGGTCAGATGCAGAAATTTAAGGGAGGGGAGTTGGCGGCGTAGTTCCCTCCACAACGTTGTGGCCCAGCCCCTCCCCCCGAGGTAGGAGTTGCGGGTGGGGCTGCGCAGGTCGATGTGAATGACCTCGGGGGAGGGGTCGAGGGATGCTGCCCAGCCCACAACATCATCCACCCCCAGTGCCACCGACAGGTACGTCGCCTCCTCCAATTGATGGTGGGTGACGGGGAGGGCTTGGTAGTGGGCGAGGGTGTCGGCTGCGGGGTCGGGGCGCGAGCCCAGGCTGGCGAGCTGGGACAAAGTGTGCTGGGACATGGTCAAAAGAGAATGCGAAGAAAGGCTTTGAGAGCTGTGAGAAAGCGAAACAGTGGAAATGAGGGTAAATTCGTACAAAATTCGTACGAATTCGTACTAAATTGCGTGCGAACTTCACATTCTCGTGAATCTGTGAATCTAGCGTGAATTTATGCGTGAATTTGGGTGCGTGAATTTCACATTCACGCGAATCTCACCAAATGTGTTGAACGATGCGGCTACTTCAAACCTCTAAACTGCACACATTTGTTGGATCTTACTTTGGGCGAAGGTAGCACGACAAAAGCACACGATGGCACCAAGTTACGAGCAAAACACAGCAAAAATAGGTGAAATTCACGGTACCGTGAATCTCAGATTCAAACGGCCCGTTCATGAAGGGTACATACATGTTTTCGCTGCTAGCCAGGCCACATTTAGTATAGGTTGGAGAAGGGTGCAGGCCACCACAGTAGGCAGCTTTCCATTGGCTGCCACGACGACATCCCTCATACCATACATACCCCATATACAAACCCGCATAATACCGTGCAGCCCATAATTGGGGATGCGGCGTGCGGTGGAGATGTGCCGGTAAACGGGACTGATGGGGAGGTTGGCATCCCACATCATTTCTATTGTTTGCCAGGTGCCAAAATTGGCCAAGCAATCATGCCTATTACGACCACACCCAACACACAATTGCGTGTGGGGACTCGGCCTTCAAGTTCTTGCACCCACTTCGTAAAATTTGCGCCTTTCCATCCGCGCAAAGAAAAAAGAGGGGTTGTTGTGTTGCTATTGTAGTGTCTACGGTGGTGACCTTGCTTGCATCAACCAGCTCCTAGTCGGAATCCATTCTTGCGCCAGTGCATAGATAGTGCACCATTGCTCGGAGCCTCCCATTAGCCACCCACTTGCTAGCTCATCAAGTGAGAGGTGCCCCCTATTGTGCAATGCACGCAGCCGGCCTCGTGCCGTTTGGTGCCGTCAATGGCTATGGGAAGCCAATGGTACTGGGGGGGGGGGGGGTCCGGGCTGCTGTACATCTACACGAGGTGTGTATGTGGGTTCGGGAACGCACGGTGTGGAAGGGACCATGGGCCTTCCTTGCAGCGCCGCGGGGCATTGTGCAGGCAGTGAACAAAGCAGAATGCAATACGGGTTACTATCACAAGCAGTTGGATGTCTGTAGTGCATGTGTACTGTTCTTCACAACCCCCTGGAAGCATGGTTCCATGGCACGAAAGCTCCAGGAAGAAATTGAAATATCTTCATTAAATTTTGCGAGAATTTCGTGCAAAATTCATATTCAAGGCCACATGCCAGCACACATGTGAATCTGCTGTGGATGTGAATTTTGCGCGAATCTCGCGCCAATTTCGCGTGAATTTCGTACGAAAATGGTTCACACAAATATACACCATAGTGCACATGAATGGCAGGTTGCCTTGCATCGTAGCGGGCCTCACTAGTCATGGCTGCCTGTGGCCTGATTGCCTGGCTATTGTTACCCCCCTCGCTGCCCACGTGTGGGCGTCCTGGCCCCTCCGCGGGCATCCTGAAACTTGGGTCTGTGGTTGCTGCTGCTTCACGGCGTGGTGTAGTGGGCCTAGACACACACATTGCACGCTAATGCAGACCCCATGTGCGGCAGAACGCTCCCGAATGGCATGTTGGGGCTCATCGCTTGCAATTGAAACCTAACAAGCCCCTCCGCCGCAGCCAGTTGCCTCCTTGTGCTCTCTGCTGCCCCAATCCATGTGTGCGTACTTGCAAGCAAAAAATGCACTCCCTCGGGGTCGGAAGGGGGGGTTGCGCCCCGCCTGCTGCTGCTCCTGCTCGGGCTGTTGCTGCCTCTATTGTTGCTTCTGCCCATAACGGGCAGAAAGCCCCTGCTTCAAGTCATCCACCTGGCCGTGCAGGAGGTCCCTTTCCCGCTCTGCTACCTTCCGCGCTGAGACATCCACTTGTGTCTCGCTTCGCGACACGTGAAGCTGCCTTCGCAAGGTTTCCAACTGCTGCTGGGCCTCGTCCCGCTGCTCAGATTGCTACTATTGCTGCTGCTGTTGCACCCAATGGGTGATGTCGGAGTGCAAGGGGGGTTCCTCCAGACCCAGGGAGGTGGCTGCTCCGGGGACTTTGCTTGGCTAGCCGGGCTTGCCTGGGCTGGGTGTGCCTGAGACCCGCAGTCGACCTACTCCTCGTGTTGTCATCCGCCTCCCCCTCTTCTTCCCTCCCCTGAGCCCGCGCTATCCCGGACCGGCATGGTTGCGCATGCAAAGCCATGCATTGTCCAGGCCATCATCATTGTGTGGCCCCCAATGCCCAATGGCATTCAAGGGCAACACACCACTTTGCTGCAACCCCCCCCCCCCCCCCGGACGGTGAATCACGGCATCCACTTTCCAGTGGCCGCTCTTGAGGCGGTAGCCAGGGCGAGCCACCAAAACATCACCCTCCTTTGCCCACCCGACGGCAAAATCCTCCTTCATGGTCACCAGACAGGAGAAGCTGATGGTGTGGGGGGCATTGCCTTCAACCTCATTTGGGGTGGTGACATTCAAACTCCAGGCTGCTGACAAAAATTCACTACGACCCCCTCCCTCCCCAGGGGTAGTGGTGTCTTCAAGGCAAACGGCATGCCTTGGTGTGGGCAACAGCCAGCCTGTCGAACTTGGGCCCGCTGTACCTTGTGTCCCCGCTGCCACGATTGGGCATTGGGATGCCATGGATTCGGACGCCAGGATCCTTGCCTTGGGTACGGGGTATCTGGGGACAGTACCCCGCACAGGCGGTGCGGTACCGTATCTGGGGTGTCGAGCTGCTGTATGGCAAAGTATTTACACGTGGTGCAGCAAAAGTAAACAAAATCCGCCATGTGGCATCGGGCGCATACCACGTCGTCGGCGGCGCCATGTTTATCCCCGCCGGTGGGCTATGTTTTTGTGTTTGTATGGTTGTGCCCCTTGCCACTGGAGTGAGTGGGTGCGGTGTGTCAGGTTACTGTATCATGTGTGAGGGGGTGGCCTCTGGTGATGGTATCTCTGTGGTGCCGTGTGTGGATGATGATTCCGCGCGTGGTGTATGGGTGGTGTCTTCTGGAGGGGAGGGGGGGGATGTCTATTTTTGAGTGCCTCCAAGAGTGCTTGGAACGCATATTTGTATGCAAAATTTTTGCGAAAATCGTGGTACGCGTAATTCGAGTGGAAATACGGATTATGAGAAATTCGGACACCCTTCGTGCCAAATTCGTGCGAAATTCGCGCGAAAATCGCATGCAATGTATTTACCCAGCCACGTATGTAGCCCGAAAGGACACGTGCACGGCACCTGCGCATGTGATAAATCACGGCCCCGATTTTGCTTGCTTCGGGGGCATCTACTGGGATGCGGCGATGGGTTCTCAAGATGCATAAAAAGCAGCTTCCACTGCCTGTCACGGTCACGGGGGCCGCCACCGGCCAATGTGTGACCCGAGGGGTGTGCGACGGTTTTGGGGGGTGTAGCCCCCCCCCCCCTTCGTTAACCCAATCCTTGGGGGTCGGCGGGGTCCCGGGGGGGGGGGGGACCCCAACATAAATACCTCAAATTTATCCCCATGACACGCTGATCATTTTGAATATGCACAAGTGGGGAAAAAAGTTTTAAAAAAAATTGCCCATCAACTTAGGCTCCCATCACCTAAGGTCCGACGCGGAGGCCGGGTCGGGGTCAAACACTTTTTTTGTGCTTTGCAGCCATTTTGAATTCTCCACAAAATTCTGAGTATTTTAAGTACAAACACATAGAGTCGAACAAAAAAATCTCCCCTGCCGTATGCCTAAAAAAATATCTCCGGCGCCTCCGGCCCCCACAAAACCCATTCTTCTGTAGAATCATTTTGGGGTATGTAGAGCCGCCCCCCCCCCCCCCTTTGGGGTCGGGTCATGACCAGGATCGGCCCCCGTGGTCACGCTTCAAGCCTCTCACAAGCTTTGCTAGGCCTACGGCTCATGCACTGTCCGATCCCAGATAGATGCAAATATCCTCTGCCTAATCCCGGTGCAGTCCCAAGGTGCACTTTAGGCCTGTGAGTGTCAGGTTTGAGAAACGCAGCCGGCAGGAATGTGCCATGGCTCATTTAAATTCGAAAGGGTCGAAGCAAGGTCCCAAAACACCTTCTTTTTTCTTTTGGGTGTACGACCTCATCGCTACCGATATTCGGTTGTCGGTGTGGCTGACGAGTTGATACAACGGTTTCTAGGTCCGCCAGACACCGTCTTGTTAGGCAAATAAGCCACAGAGCATAAGCCATAGAGCTACACAGATCAGCAGGCGTTGCTGTTTGGGGGGGGGGGGGGGGCATACCATGGTGACTTTTGCTTTCATGAGGCCTGCCTTCCGAACTACCATGTACACTGCCTCATGCGGGTCCGCAATGTTGGGATCATTAGGTTGTTGTTGCAGAGTATCCTGCAGAGTACAATAGGAAAACATCCACCAATTAACAGACACAGCACTGACATGGTGCACTCCAATTGCGAGCTGATAGACCTGTCACCGACCTAGTACAGGCGGAACGTGCCGATGCTATGCTAAATGGCATTATACTCCCCTGCTATGATCTCCCGGATATGCAGCGGACACTCCGTTCTCGCCACTCCGCAACTCAATAGCGCCATCCATGACGGTAGTGTCTCCTTCTTCTTCAAATTATCCGCTGCCCAAAATCGCATAGACCGGGTCAGGTGCTGCTTTGCAATGACGAAGGGCCTGTTGTCTGCACATCAAGAAATCAGCGTTTTGCAAAAAGAATGAGCCAGTGCTCATTCCGTCGACGAAATTGCAAGCAAGAACTACCCCTATGGCACATGTGTACAACATTGTTCGGTGGCAAGCAACACACGGCACGTCAATACCTTCATCCATCTAGACAGTGGCCTGCAGTGGCTAACGCGGGGCATTGGCCTGTAGTGACTCCAAACGTGCCTCAACATTGTCAATGTCCAGTTGGCGTGTGGGTCCCAACTTGGCTGCCCAGTCCCATTCCAACTGCAAAATGTGAATCTTCCGTCGCACTAGCTCAATGCACTTCTCCCTATCCACGGCTTCGCATAAGTGAGACACCTTGGTCTTTTTGGATAATTGTTTGCCTGCTAGAAGAGCCTACGTAAGAGAACTCACCTTGTCATCTTGCGTTTCCTCCGGCTTAACATGAAAATCCGCCGGTGGGGGTGCCTCCTCGTTAGTGTCTGTCATGGGGGTCAACCGGAACGAGCCAGAAGGAAGAAATCCACTACCGAACAGTATGAGGTAATGGGAAATCGGCAATAAAAGGGTGCAGCAAAAGAAGTTTTTCAAAAGAGAATGAGCCATGGCTCATTCCCGGACTGATTAGTGATTATCGGAGCGGACTGCTAAGAACTGACGGCCCAACCTTTGAACGTTCCTCCTGGAGCATAGAATAGTTACCAACCTCTGTCAAATCCGGCGAGTGGACGGACAATAGGTCCAAACCCACATCAACAGGCAACACACCATCCCCAACATATGTGTCGGCATGAGAATCAAAATCAAAAAGCACTGTAGCACGCACTAGATTGAGAGCCCCCGGTCTAAGAGGAGGGAGGGGGCCATTCCCACCACCACCTCTCTGTTGTGGCCTGTTTTGCGATTCAGCTAAAGCTGGTTGTTATCCCTTAGGCAGTACCTCAGAAGGAACGGATTTGCGAAAAACCTCTATCACACGAGCACGTAGCTGTGCCCGATCGGGGGGGTATTTGGAAAAATACATGTTCAAATAACTCACACTGTCTTCTGACAGCTTCACTGGTCCGGTGAGAGCATACAAGGTGCACGTTAGCATGTTCTTCTCCACGGTACAGGGAAGGGAGGTACTACGGGCCATAGGGTAGGCAAAATCTGATGGCCACTCAGCGCTACTGGTCACCGTCTGATTGCGGTCCCAGATGACAGCTGGAACTGTATCTGTCAACAGACGTCCCACAACCTTTTGTAAATTTCCATCAACATATTCATGCAAGCCCCGCTAAATGCGACCAGCATGCAAATTTTTCTCGTCAGAATAAGCAGCTTTCAAAACGAGATACAAATCACATGCGGGGTCCAACGACTTGCATGGTGCATTGGCGCATGGTAGCAACAGGCCTTGCGAAAAATGCCTCAGAATCTTCTTCAACGTGACATCGCCCAGGTAAATTGTCATACCACTTGTACCATACCAGCAAAGTAGTTCCTAGTGTCCGTAGGTACTCAACGTTGTACCGAAACTCATACAGCAGATGTGCCAGAGTTACATAGGAATACCGTAACACCTTGTCAGCAGCCTCTCCGGAAGAGGCAGACCAGCCGCACTCACGGCCCAGGTGCCTGATGAGGAATAGTGCCCACGTATATTCAAAAAGGAGGGTGAACACACCGTGTGCCTGACCCAGTAGCCGACCAGCATTCGAGGATGCCAACATAGGGGGATGACAGCTACCACGTAGCAACCCCAATATTTGCTGTATGTGGATCGCATACTTGGGGGCGGAAACAAAAAAAATGCGAAAATACGCTCCAGAAAGATCAGCTTGGGCAATGCATACACCGGGACATTGGCTGCCTGAATGCCATGGCTCCATGCCACCATCAATGAAAAAAAAGGGCGCTATGTGACGGTAACGATGTACTTATATGGGTGCCATATACCGTACACCGGCGTGTTTGACAAAGCTTGTGACCCACATTGTACTAATGGTATGAGAAACTATATATCATCTTCATGATACTATAGTGTATCTTTTCATCGATGAGTATCGGGAGCAGACGGGAAGTGTGGCGTGGTACTTGAGACACAGCTAATACCGGTCCAAGTAGATCTCACTGAGTTCCTGACTGAAGTTCTGGAAGCATGAAGGGATGCCATTGGGTGTTGTGCGTAGCCGTTCGTCAAACATCCAACGGACAACGGATGTATTGGGGGGGTATCTCGTCTTCCATAAGGTAAGACAATGCTGACATGAAGACCAACTGAGTGGTAGTCAACAGCTTGCCCACCTAGGCAGTAGAAGCTTGTAGTGTGGGAAGGGATAGAAACCCCCACAAAAACTCAATTGCCTTGCAAACAGGAGCTACAGCAATTGCCGTACAATTAACTGATGTGTTGACTCATGTGGGGTGGGGTGGAACCAGCGACGATAGAATTTGTCAAACCATAAAACAAATATGGCGCCTTTCATACAGGCCCACAAAGCCGCGGCACAATTCTATGCCCTAGTTGCAAGAGAAGGTGCACGTGGGGCACATAAACGAGAGCGTGCCACCTTGTCTCAAACGCTCCGAGTGGGAGCAACTTCCTCGTCGTGACGAAACAAGTCACCACGAGGACAACATTGTAACAACATCAGACGGTACAAATTATAAGCCTCCTCAGCTGCTTGACCAAACCACCTAGCTGTGCGCTTGCCGCTGCGCAGCAGCTTAAATTGCCTACGAAACATCTTCACTGTAAGGCGGCTATGTCTGTTTACACGAAGTGACAAAGCAAAGGAAAGAAAGTCGGCCGGTTGACCCCAAAAGCAACAGCATCTAGAAAATCATCCTTGGTCCCGTATGTGTTGCCAGCCGGGAACGCGACGAACGGCGTTGCATCCATAATGTCACCACGAAGCCATACTTGAGTAGCAGACTGGCATAGAAAGGGGCTTGAGCACATGGACAACGACAACGCCAGATTGTTGAAGACACATACCTTGCCAATGTCGATAGCCCAACGCATAGCCAATAGTCCATAGGCGACCAAGAATATAGTCCATGCATCAGCCCTGCAACTTGGTGGTGGAAGCATTTGAGGGATTGCCACGACATGTGAAATGTGACACGTCTCGTCTACCTCAGAAGAAGCGTGCTGTGAGGGCACTATATGGGCTGTGCAAACAGGAATTTGGCCAAAAGAATGAGCTTTGGCTCATTCTTTTCTAGGAATACTCATTTCCAGGTTCAGCCAAAAGAATGAGCCAAAGTTCATTCTTTTTTCATTTCGGTGTTTTACAAGGGCTACATACACGATGTGAAGATTGTATGGTTCAGTATTGCTTACATGTACACAAACGCACTACACACATTACAATTGCCGACCGGGTCACAACAGCGCGCATGGTACAACATAGCAAGCAACAGAGTACTCACCAAACAAAGAAACAACAGTGTTCCGAGCATTGATAGGGCTCTGACAGGTAACGTGTGGTATGAAACACCCCCCAAAATTCTGATTTTGAAAATTGACATCTGGAGTCTCACAGGGTCCGAAACAGGTGGTCGGATAAGGCCGCCCAAGAATACGACATAACAACTCGTTGCAAGACTGAAGAAGAAAATGTAGCTTCAGTGCAGCCCCGTGCGATGTAGGGCCCATTGGTGCAACCCCAAAGTGGCCCGTTGCGGTGGAGTACTGGAGCCATGTTTCTCTGCTGCACGTGTAGTGTGCAAGCGACGTGTGTGTGTGTGGGGGGGGGGGGGATTCAATGTGCTCGCGGGTACACCCTTGCTTCCTAAATTGCTTCTCCAACCGCTCTACTAGTGAATCCATACAAAGGCCCAAATTGTGGGGAGTGGACTGCAAACAAATGGGTATAGCACAGAGGGATTGGAAGTGCAAATTGAGGACTTCTATTGAGGTATCCACCGAGTAGAAATTTCGCACTTCTCGCACACCACTTGTGGACCTTGTGCTCACAGAAAAAGCATGCAAAAAGCATGTGAAATCCCCCCCTGCACACACATTGATATCACAGGTACCAAACAGGACAACCCACCAGCAACATCTCTCCTTCGTTTGGTTGATTCACGTCCGTTCCGGTTATAACGTGTTCTCCACTCACCTCTCTTTCCCCCCCCATTCCCGATACACTAATGGCCGCGCACTTGTGAATGGTGCCATCTAGGATGAGATGCAGGCCGCCCAAAATCGACCAAACACTTTGTGTGACCTTGAGGCATCACCCTCACCTTAAGAGGGTCTGTTGCACCCCCTCACCCATTGCAATGGGGTCCCAAACCTAAGTCCTTGCAAGGAAATGTGGTGGCCCCGGAACGGAGGCGAATCAACGACACGAAAGAGAGGTGAGTGGAGCAAACGTTATAACCGGAACGGAGGTGGATCAACTAAACGAAAGAGAGGTGAGTGGAGCACAATTTATACCCGCAACGGAGGTGAATTAACGAAATGAAAGAGAGGTGAGTGGAGCACATGGTATACCCGGAAAGGAGGTGAATCAACCAAACAAAAGAGAGATCACCCAGAACGGAGGTGAATCAACCAAACGAAAGACAGGTGAGTGGAGCACACGTTATGGGGGGGGGGGGGCATGCACATAGCATCCACATCACATACACCTCGACACAAGAGGAGGGAGGGGAGGAGGAGATGTGGCTGATCCTGGCTACCACTCAACATTCCCATGGTGCCAACAACCCAAATTAGCAAAAATAGTACATATTGACGTGGTGACCTTGAGGGGATTCCCTGTCTTAGCCTCACGACAGCGCCTCTCCCTCCATCGTCTCAAACACTAGAATCCGGCATTTCGCCCTAGCCCGGAAAGAAGGTGGTGCCCTCGCCATGGCTCCACCGGCTAGTCTCTATGACCCCTCTCGGGCTGTTGTTGATGCATTTGTGGCCCAAAGAGGGGCGTGTAGTTCGCGGAGCTCGAGGGCTTTTGTTGCCTGTAGCCCACACTCTTTATGTGTTCTTGCCCGCCCGCTAGGGCCCACCTAAAATCATTCGTGTCCTACAGGGCTCGTCATATCCACTGGGGGCCGGGTGCACTCCACATGACCGGTCATAACACACACACACACACACACACATAGCACAAAGATACCAAGACACACACAAACAAACACGAGTTCCTAAGCCCATTGCCCCCAGGCAGTGTGGCAGTGCATTGCAAGAGATTCCTTCCCGCTGCCCTGAGGCAATGTGGCGGTGCATTGCAGGAGATGCATTGCCCATTGCCCCCATGCAGTGTGGTGGTGCAATGCAAGAGTTCCACTCTCACTACCCCCAAGCGGTGTGGCACACATTGCAGGAATTCCGTTGCCCAAGCCCCAAAGGCAGTGTGGCACTGCATTGCAGGAGTTCCACTGCTCACGGCACGGAAGCAAAGTGGGAGTGCATTGCAAGAGTTGCACTAGCCACTGCCCCCGGGCAATGTGGCAGTACATTATGCAACTTCCTTTGCCCGCTGCCCATGGGCAGTGCGGCGGTGCATTGCTAGGAGTTCCACTATGCACTATGTCGTGTGTGTGTTGGCTACGAAGTGTTAGGCATTGTCCCTAGTCACCAACAATAGCACAATACCCGAGGTCCTAGGCGTTTCCCAAGGCAAGATGGCACCACGGGGCATTCCACCTTTCCAACGTGCGGTCATTTCCCGTGGATTACCGAATGGGCAACCGACAGGCCAAAGGGATGGTAGTAGCGCACGAAATTGGGGGGCACATGCGGCGTCAAAACAAGCCTTAATTTGCATAGGCTAGGGTGATACTCAATCGGCACACCCCTCCGGGGAAAATGGGGAAGTACAATGCCCCACGTCATGCTTTACTCGCAAGCACTCTTAGGGGAAGCACGTGTGGGTGCAGAGTGGAAGGCCTTCAATGCATGCAAGAAGTAGGAGCCCAAATTCGACCCGAGCCCCTACCCTCCCCTTGTGGACACATGCTCATGGTTCGTTCCAGGTCACCATGATGCCTCCTTGTTCGCCCTGCCCGCCCTACATGCTTCCACCTATTGTTGTTTGTCCCCATGTGTGCCATTCATGTGCTTTCGTAACTAATCTTGCTATCTCCCATTCCCATGCCCATCCCCCCTTGTTGCAACCAAGCACACAGCATTTCACTGTCACTAGAGTACAACATCTCAATGCTGCACTAGAGGAACACAAGGAGCCGCAGAGAGGATTGCAAAATAAGTGGGGGACCAACACAATTCTTTTGTTGGTAAAGCTACGGTGTCCATTCATGAGCCTTAGAGGGAGGTGCTTCTTGGTGCTTGCTACTTGCTGCTTCTTGCTGTTTGGGCTTGGTATTGGTACTATCGCCATTGCTGCCCTGAAACCACCATCGTTGTTGTTATTATTGTGCGGGTTGTCGTTGTCATTGTGTTTGTTTTTGTTGTTGTTGTTGTTCACATTGGTTTTGCTACTATCAGACAATTGTTATTGCCATTGTTGTTGTTGCTGTTGTCAATGTTGTTGGAGACGGTATAAATACATGGTTGCCAGCCAAGCTAGTTATTTATCGAGGTTTGGAATGGTTTTTGGCCCCTAGCTTCCAAGGTTATGTGAATGGGTGTTCTCCCCAAAAGGGCATAAATTTCCAAAAAAAGAAAAGCATAAACTTCCTAAGAAAGGGTGGAAATTCAAAGAAAAGATAGTTTCACTCAACGGCTCAACCAACCACAAAAACTCAACACATACAACAATTTGGTGTGTGGAAGATTGGTTACTTGGGTCTTGTAACCCCAAGTGGTGTTTTGCTACTACTTCAATGGTTGGTTTGGTGTTTGGATAAAAAATCGTGTGTGCACATACTTGGATATACTGGCAGCCAGGCTTGTTTTTCAATGGTTTGGCCAATTATCTGCCGGGGGGCTTGAGTGGGTGCGTGTGTGGGGGGGGGGGGGTCATGAAGCTATCACCCCACATAATTGGCCATGACATTCCCACAGTCTGATGAACTCGGAACTTGAACAAAGGGGTGCAGCTATGGGTTGGTAAAAGATGTGGCAAGCGGGGGTTTCGGTGATTGTTGTGATCATGTGGATTTAGGAGCGTTCAACAAGAATGCAAGACCATTGCAAGGCTTTGCGACTTCACGTTCTTTACGCCACACTCAATCTGCACTTGTGGCAGATTTGAGGGGCCTTTGGACTTGAGATCGTGGAGTGCAGCTACAAGAGTTGCAAACGTTTGCCGCTCCACATTTGCACCCTGCTTCCGCACCCACATTACATGACAAAGCTGACACCGCAAAAGAAATTTTATGAAATTTACATTCAACAAGCAGAATTCTAGGTCCCTAATATCTAAAACTACAACGAATAGCATGCAAAGCACACGAATTCCCCGTCTACACCGAATTAAAGAAAAATATAGGAAATACGCCATTTTATGTGCAATTTACAAAATGCATATTTTACAGCCGGTCACAGCCGTTGAACCTGTGAGAAGACTGCGAGTAAGTGTGGCTTACATAGGGTAACTTGTTAGGGTGAACCCTTTAGCTTCAAATAAACCTTTAAAAAAAACTTGAAGCAAAAAGAATAACAATTTTTAACAAAAAATACCCGTTTCTAGTTGCTTAATCTTGTGCAAAACACGCAACGTGGGCTGGCAGTCATTTACCCAACAACAAGAACCATGCACACGGCATGTGAAGCGCATGTGCAGGAGGGGGGGGGATTGCTGTCGAATCCAATTGCGAAAAATTGTGGAAAAATTGCGGAAAATTGCGGAAAATTGCGGGAAAATTGCGGAAAAATTGCGATGTCGTAAGCGGCCCTCCTGAACCCTCAAGGTGCAATAGCTCTGGACAAGTGGCTCAGAATTCTCAGAATTTCACTGAAACAAATAGTCCATGGGCAGTACAATTACATGAGGCGCCCCTCGATATCACCGTGGAATTGTAGCATGAACCGAAGGCGGCGGATGTTGTCATCCAATTTGTGCTGCCGCTTTGAAACCGAAGGCATACAAAAGACCCCAAAAGCGAAGGTAAAAATATTGTGCACAACAGGCTTTGAACCCATGACCTTTGGGATTAGACCCTAGTACTACTGCCAACTAAGCTATGTCAGAATTTGATGACCTTGAAACATTAGAGAGTGGATGCCATAGTAAAAAAAAAAAGTCTCATTGTTCTGCACCAGCGTGGGGAGGCAGTCAGAAAATCGGGAAGTGAGAAAAAATGCGGAAATTTGCGGACCTCAACCCCCCCCCCCCCTGGCATGTGCGCACGCACATGCTTGTAGTATACCATACAATACCGTACAAACAGTGAGTGTACACTTGGAGCATTGCTGTCGGAGCTGTCGGAGCTGTCTTCAAACACATGCGCGAGTGCGAGTTGGGAACTGCAAAAACAAGACCAAAAGAAAAAGACAAGCGGTTGAAGCAAACTCCTCAGGAGCTGCAAAGCAGCCCTAGACGTCTTTCATTCTGTCAAAGTAGGAAGAAGTGCATTCGAGTGCTGATGTGCAGATGTGCATACCTGCTCCCTCCTGTCCTCCCCAAACCCAAAAGAAATCTTGCAGCAGGCCGAGTTTAGTCCTGCCAATGCACTGCAATTAGAAACATCAGTGGGTGCCACCACCCAACTGCACACACACAGAGGCCCTATTAGGACCTCAGAGAAAGCAGCAAACGAAAGTCCAAGCACCAAGTGGGCTCATAACCTTCTGGCCTAAATTCTGTAGGGATGTCTGTGTCACTGTAGTGTGTCCCTTTTCAAACCGCTTGCTTTTCAAACCAGCAGACGACAGCAGCTACTGCCTCAAACGGGGCGCACGGCAGATGCTGCGCTACAGCGTACACCGTGCTACGGCGTACACGCGTACACGGCTCGTATAGTGTTCTCTGGCACCCATGGGGAGGCAGACAGGCAAAGACACACACACACACACAATTGCGAAACACAGCGGAACAATAGTGGCTGAGTGTGAATCCTCGTCACTTGGAGTCAAACAAAAGGCATATTCAACGCCAATAGGCGCCTTTCTGTAGAAAGCAGGCATCCAGTAGCAGCTCCGAACACCAGGAGACCTGATGAGAGAATGAGGCACTGCACTGCCATATTGGCAGTTCAGCCTCATCCATTTAGGGTTCTGAACACCATAGAACACAAACAAGCAGCTGGACCTGGCGGCAGATGCAGACCAGGCCCACGTGCACCACGCCACGTGCACGTGTGACAACGTCCTTTCACACCGCTCTCGGTGCGAAAGGACGTGTGAAAGGTGTGATGGCGTTCGGGCTCCTAGTGTAAGACTATAGACCACAAACAGAATTTCAGTGGGACGTGGCGGCTGATGCGGACCAGGCCTTGTATGCACCATGCCACATGCACATGTGAGAACGTCCTTTCACACCGCTATCGGTGTGAAAGGACGTGTGAAAGGTGTGATGGCATTCAGGCTCCTAGCGTGCACTTCCTACCCTAGTACTCTCTGCGAGTTCGTGGACCGGTTGTATCTATGGGGGGGGGGGGGGGCAGAGCCTATCAGAGCACCCCGCACTCCATCAGCGCCACTGTAAAATGTCTGTACCACATGACCAGACACATGCCAGCACACCGCTGCGTTGTTGTCACAAAGGTTGGGGACTGGTAGCGGACGCACACATACTGGAACCTTACTTGAACCAGGGGGGGGGGGGGGAATTGCGGTCGTTGGGGGGGTCGAAACCAATTGCTAAAAATTGCGGGAAAATTGCGGGAAATTGCAGGAAAATTGCGGGGAAAATTGCGACATTGTAAGCAACCCTCCGTAACCCTCAAGGTGCAACAGTTCTGGACAGGTGGCTCAGATTTTTTTCAGTCATACAAAAGGTCCATGGGCAGCACAATTACAGGAGGTGCCCCTCAATATCACCATGGAATTGAAGCATGAACCGAAGGCAGCAGATGTTGTCATCTTCAAGCGTGGGCAAAAAGGAGTCTCATTGTTCTGCATAATTGTGTACACCAGTATGGTTCAGCATTGACAGCAAGGGTCACCTGCAGGCACGTAAGAAGGGCAAAGCAGAAAAATTGCGGGGAAATTGCGGAAAATTGCGATAAATTGCAGAAAATTGCGGAAAATTGCGAAAAATTGCGGAAAATTGCGGACCTCAATTTTTCCCCCCTCCTGCTTGAACCTGCTGAGGAGAACTACCTGCATCCAGGCCGCAGCACACATCAATTGCCCTAACCAGGACCCTGTCCATGGAACACCGTTTTTGAGGACCCCTGTGACACAGACACACACACACACACACACACACACACACACACACACACACACACACACATACATATATGGCATGCACCAGGCATCCACAGCACACACATGCACAATCACTACTATCCCCCCGCCTTTCGGGGATTATCCTCACTCAGCAATGGCCTGCTCACAGCACTTCATTACTTCTGCGCTGCTGCAAAGGGCCAAGCAAGTCAAACAGACCCGAGGCCATGTCCATAGGAGCAGCATGTACAGGCACCGTCTGCAGCCGGCGTGCAAGCTGCACCGTCATGTGCATAGAGGCCCTGCACAGCCCCAGAACACATGTCAAAATGCCGGGGCCATGGCAGCAGCGGAGCACATAGAGGCCCACGAAGACGCCCGGAAACATGCCGAAGGGGGAATCTGCAGGAGTGCAACAAGAACATCAGGCGGTCGACAATGCGCCACATAGGCCTGTACTCACTGCTCAGCGACTGCAGACGTCGCCTGCCCCTCCAATCACCACCACACACACAATCAAATGTGCGCACGCATGCACACCGTATTTACATGTGTATTTACATGTGCATGGGAATCTTGTGCATGAACGTTCACCTGCACATGCCGATGCACATAAACATACACATGCCCATGCACTTGCCCATGCACTTGCCCATGCCCATGCAATTGCCCATGCCCATGCACTGGCACATGCACATGCGCACGAAATTGGTAATGCCAATGCATTTGCCCATGTGCATGCACATGTCCACACACATGCACATGCACAGGGCCATGGAAACGGACTCAGTAATGCATGAGAGCCGGTTTCGGGACAAGGGCCTGGTTGGGGGGGGGGGGGGGGGCTCAGAGGAAGGGACCTTGGCAACCCTGCTCCGCATCGTCATACTCACTAACAATGATGATATCTCTCTCCTCTACCGGGGCTTTGGGGCACAGCGGCACCTCCATTTCATTGGACAAGGCAGATGCCACCTGCACGAAGCACTGGCCCCAGGCCTCAGCTTCCGCATCACTGGCTGACGCCACCTCTGATATGGTGAAGGTCAGCGCCGGGCCGGACGAAGCCCTCGAATCCTTCAGACGCAGGGAGATGATGCAATGCGACCTGAGAAGCGGGCCATGGACGATGGCATATGGTCTGGAGGCTGGAGAGAGAGCGATCCAGAAAGAACAACCCGTTTAGGAGGGGAAGCAGGTTGATCGGAAGCAAAAGCACGGCACCAACACTAACACAACACAACAGGGGCTAAAGTGTGCGGGGCAAGGGGGGGATTCTCCAGCAGCTTCTTCGAACGGGACAGATTTCGCACCAACTCTGAATAAACCGGTGACCAAATTATGTGCAGCAGGGTTGTCCTTGGGCCAGGAAAAAAGACTGCCAGCCTCCGGTCGGCTGGGGCTCCACAACGTGCCAGCCAGTAAGTAACTGATATAGGTCGTCGGCCAACCGACGCCGGTTGGCAGCCATCAGTTGCCATTGGTTAATTGGCCCCTCACGTTGGTTGAGTGTCAGCCGCCGTCAGTTAACCGAATCAGGTCAACTGTTGGCCGTCCTTAGTGAGAAAAAAACATTCGAGAAAAATCTCTTGGCTACTGTTTGCCACACGGTTGTGAGGAAGCCTGTGACTGCCTTGTTGTTCACATGCCAAAACACATTTTGCCATTACTCATGGTGATGTCTGGTCTTGTGGTATCCGTTGTTGTTTTTGTTCGTTGTTGTCACGTCCAAATTCATGCAGCACAAACGCTGAAGCCGAACAACTGAACCCAACTCTCGCATAAAATGCGTTCCACAGCATTTGGCTTCCCAGGACAAAGCAACACAAATCTACACGACACAGCACAAGTGGGTGTCAGACCAGACAGCGCCATACCCTCTCTCAACGCACTTGCTGATAAGCAATGCCTGCACTTCTGCCCAGGGGAGTAAGTGCCAAACTGCTGCCGGCAGGACTGGGCTGTTGGCAGGGTCCTGGATTCCAAGATCCTCCGGCGTGTATCGCATAGAAGTGATGCGATCTATGTTCAAAACAAGGCAAGGCGCACAAAGGGGACAGCAAAGCTTGGAAGACACAGCCAGGCATGCTCCACGACCCTTCATAACCCTCCATGGCCCTGTGGGACTCTCAACCTTTGCAAAACCCTTCACAGCCCTCCACAAACATCTAGAACTCTCGAGAATCACCCACAAGCCGCAACCACTGTTCAGAAATGTATCTGCAGGGCTGGCTCAGTAGTGTGTGGTAGCTGTTAGAAACCCGTGCAATGTATTTGTAAGTACAGCAACCCTCATTGCTTGCTTCCCAGTAGATCAACGGAGATCATTACAACCAAGTATTAAAGACCACCAAGCTGTGACGGAAGTGTTGTCAAATGGGGCCCATGGAACTGGGGCAATGCAAGTAATAGAACACAGAATCTCGGTGGATCTCGGGACTCATGCATTCTCCTACCCATCTACGGATTCTTGGGTCAGTCACATTGATGTATACGCCCAAAGTGTGCGTGTCACGACCTCCAAGGTACACTAGGAGAGTATCCCGTTGGTTGCACAGTTTGGCCCTTAAATAGCGCACTTTGTGCCCCGTGACAGGTCACCTTTAGGACCCCGCTGCGGTGGGGAGGCACCTCCCCCACCCTAAGGGCAACACTTAGCGACTCCGCCTTCTTGTGCGGGGCGAGGATTGCTTCTGGTAGCGCCCTACCGAGTGTGGACGGCCGTAACCACCACCGTGCCTTTTCACCCATGGCATACTGCAGGAGCGTCGCGGCGTCCGCCACGGTGTGGGCGAAGCCGGTCGCTCAATAGCGACCCCCCGGGCAGGGCAGCTAGGCCCAAAGGGTCACCAGTGGGACGGAGGCCCACTAGCCGGCCGCTCGCAGGTAGGTGGCAATCAGCCGGAGGGCTTGGCTAATGGTCATGCCATTAAAATAGCAGGCCCACGGGCGCCTTGACCATGTCACCGCAACATCCCACGCGCCCACCTCGGCGTGGATGGGCACGTCTGTGTTGCACACGGGCCACCAACGGGTGACGTTGCACCGCCGTTCACAATAGCCCCCAAGCTATTGACCGAAGGACAATGCAGCCATCTTAGCCCAGGGCACGTGCTAGGGCCTTGAATCCCATGAGCGTTGCAGCTAGGTCGACCCACAATCACGAGCCACATGGCCGCCCCGCCCGTAGCATCGGGCTGAGGAGTACGTAGAAGCACGAGATGTCCGTGGTGGGCACCATGCACATCCACGATGCAAACCGCAGGCCCTCCGTGGGAATGGCCCCGTTGGACACCACACGCGCCGGGCCACCCAATCCCACGTCGGCCCCCTCAGGAAAGAAGCCCACGTAGTGGTGAGGTCGGCGTAATTAGAGCCGAGCGCCTTGGTGACCACTGTCAGCACGGGAATCGCGGGCGAATGGTTGGGCCGTCATTGCGAGCCGATGCCATGATCTGTCCTAGCGGCTTCATTTGTGCTGTTGTATACATACGCCAATATTCCTTTGTCTACGACACCTAGGACGTATAGGGCGCTTTTAGGGGACGGGAGAAACATGCCTGCTTTTAGGACGCGGCCGGGGGTTTTTGAGGTCGCCTGCCGGGCTCGTGCATGAATTTTCATGTGATTCAACCTCTTTCAAGTCGAGAAGCACTTTGCATGTTGCCCCAGGTTACGCTTCCACCGTTCCGACCGTTCCAAACGATGTGGCCATTATGCGCGTTATGTGCGTTCCCCTATCGCTGCTTCCGCATGTGCTTCAGGGAGCAAGGTGTGTACGTTCGCCGCTTGTATTCGTTTTCCCTGTCCTCCATGAGGCTCCTTTGTCACATCATCATGGGTACTTCCCCTTTGTACCCCAACAACTGCAAGCAGTGGTTGAAGGCCAGGGGTTACATTGGAGAAGTGGAAGCTGAAGAATGCGGAAGATGTCGTTCGTGGTGTTCCCCTGCAAGGCTCAAACTTGTATGTGCCCAGTTTGCAAAATGCATTGGTGTTTGTCTTTGTTACGTTCGCTTTCAATTTCTCATGCCATATTGTGTTCGTCCCACTGTTGGCCACTGTTTCCCTCTGCTACCAATGTTCTATCTTGTACAGTTGGTTACTGGTGCGGGTTCATCCGGAAGAGGGCCAAGAAGCAGAAGAAGATCCCCGACGGGTGGGACGGTGGCAAATCCTTCTACCTCACCACCGCCCACCTCTACCACGCGAAGGTGCCGAAGGGCGCGAGGAAGGGAGCGCAGCCCCAGTCTGTGACAACCGCAGCAATCCAGCACCCCCAGAAAAGCGTAGGTCTCCAGCCTCTCACAGGCCCTGCACTGCCAAACAGCGGGCCACTGCTTGGAGGCTACAAAGGGGCCCATCCTAGCTAGTGCCATGTGGGGCTGTTATGCATAGGTCGGGGTCCTCTAAGGGCCTAAGTGTCTAAGGGCCTTGGCGAACGCCAACCGAACCTTTTCCACCGAGGGGTAGTCAGATGGTCTACCTACAATGGCAGAGGTGTAGTACCCCACCACATACTTGACCACCTCACGGAGAGCTCCCAGGGACTCGGCCATGAGCCACGCGCTGTGCCACTCGGTCATCGGCGACCAAGCCACCCCAGCCCAAGTTGTCACCGTACGGGGCAGACTCCATCGAGCCGTCCGCCATGAGGAGGACACCCGTGCCCGCAAGACTCCCCCTGGGTGCACCCCATGGTCTCCTCCGTGGGCATTGCCTTCGCCACAGGGGTCCACAGGAGTGTCCGTGGCCCATTGCGTGGGAAGCACGGGACACGGGTGAGTATGTGGTCCATGGCCCGCCGGACCTTGCGTAGGTGCCTCTAGCACGGCAGCATCGCTTCGTGCATTTGTCCAACTCCACCACAACGAAAGCCAAAACCCCATGCAAGACCAAAAGGTAGGCTAGATGAAGGGAGCGAAGTGGCCAGCCAGCCAAGTTCTCATCCTCTTTGGTGCATTGCGGTTCGTCCCACATGATCAACAGCACCCCAATCAACATGAAGCCCTTAGTTTGCTGGTCCATTGTAGCTTGTTTTCGCACGTGACGGATGCAACAATGGTCCAATGACATGCAATAAACGTTGAGCTTGTGCAAGCCACACCCACAGTCGCGCCAAGCCCGCGTTGCTAAGAGCGGAAGTTCCTGCAGCAATCACTAAAGCCCATCTAGCAATACCCGGTGTGGTGGGGCCGGCTGCTCTGGGACAAAGGTCTCGAGGGGCAGGTTGGTTGCTTCGGGGGCCTTTGGGGTGGAGGGAGTGCCGCACCACATACCAAAGGACCTCTGCCAGTTTCTTTGAGACGTTAGTGAAGTCTCTGACCCCCATACTATCCTCTGGGGTGCCAACGTGCTGCAGGTGGTGGGGCCAGTAAGGCCATACATAGGGGGGCACCACCCAAACCTCCATGGCGCCGTAGAACTGCTATAGCCATGGCGAAAGGGACTCCTCCGGGTCCTCATGGTTCCACGTGTTGCCCCCATCGTAGTTGGGGCTGCAAAAGGCAATGGCCTCGTCCCACTTGTCGGACCAAACCTCATAGTGCACTGCCAGCATTTGGCCGCAGAGCTAGCGATGGTGTGTGAATAGGGCCGGCGGCAAATTCACCACCGCTCCTGGCGACTCATTGTGGGTTTGTGAAACACGCCCGTCTCCGGCCGGCAGAGACGTGGCTCGATCATGAGGGGCCAGTTGTTCTATATCAGCCACATTGTCTGCTTCTTGGCTAGGTAGTGGTAGGACGGCTCCTAGGGGCCTGATGGGGACTACCGGCGCCAAGACCTACATAATCAACATCCGGACCACAAGGGCGAAGCCTGAGATCCCGCTAACCGATGGGCACGGCGGCTCCTTGAGGGATGTCACCGGAGACCATCTTGCGACGGCTTGCTCGAGGCTGTGTTACATTTTGGGGGGCCCCAGTTCAGGCGGCTAGAGCATCGCCCACTGCATGTGTGTGACTAAACTCGGGTCGTCCACCGGATCGCTGGGGTCCGTGTGTACCACCAGCCACCTGTTTGGTAGCCCCGAGCCGCAATGCAGGTCCTTGGCTTAGGTGTGTATGGGGTGTGGATGGGGCATGGATGGTTGGATAGGGTGTGGATGGGGTGTGGATTGGGTGGATGCAGTGTAGCTGAGGCGTGCATGGTGTCAGGGTGTCATGGTGTCTTTTGCTGGGTCCCGCCCCCGCGGGTGCGGTTGCTTGCGGTCCCAGCCAGGCAAGAGCAGCACAATGTAGCAACAAGTGCAATGCTCTGTCGCGTACCGCTCGTGCCCCCCCCCCCCCCCTGCCTGTTCGCACTCCGCTCTGTGCCGCACAATCCAGGCAGTCCCTACGGGCCTCCAACACGCACAACACTGGCTTCTCAATCCATCACTAGCACTCTCCTGTGTTCAACCCGCGCAGCGCAGTGCCGCAGCACTATGGCATCACACATCAACCTGTACACATATAAATCCTCAGGCCACTGCGCCCGCAAGGCGGAGGCGTGGTCTGGTGCCACGATCCACAGCGGTGGTCCTGGGCCACAAAGGCAGCAAAGCAGCCATATATCATGCTGGCGCGCTCACTGCGTGCCAGTTTGCCAGCCGGTGGACGTTGAGAAAGCGCGGACTCAGGGCCCTGGGCCAGCCACCACCAAGGAATTACCCGTGGCACAACTCCCACAGCAGCAGACTAGCGCACGGTCAGCCGCCGAGATGGCGCCCACGGCGGGCTGCATGGAGGAGCCCTGACGCGGAACTGCAGGGCCACATCCACCGCAGACGCACGCTCAACTACGTGGGGTAGCGCCACGACAGGCCGAGCCAAGACCTCCAAGGCAAGTCCGGACGAAAACGCCCGCTACTGCAGTGTCCCCATACTGCTTGGCTGACGGGGTGATGACGGCATGTATGCGGGCAGGGCAAGCTAGTCCCGGGTGCAGCAGATCCAGCAGCGCCTGCGGGAGTGTACACCAGGTACTCACGCGCAAAGAGGCTACGATGCCCGGCACCCACAGCAATGGATGCCAGGCCAAGGCGGCCATGGTCGAGACGATGAAGCCCAGGCAGTGCTAGCAGCTGGACTACACATGGGACGGCAAGTTCCCGACTAGCTCGCTGCACATCGGGCAGCGCACGGCGCGCACCGTTGCATGTTGGGGTTGAAACCGCAAGCAGCGCAACTAGAAGACGCGCCAGAGCAGAAGACGGTCCACACTACCTGGGCTACACCGCTAGAGGAGTGGCCCGCAAGGACCCAGCTCTCTCTCGGCAGACAAGGCCTCCAGCCACACCGAGCCGCGCCTGTACAGCATTTGCAGTACCGAGGATTCGAGGGGGGGGGGGGGGGCAAACGCCATGGAGTGATACCAGGCGTGGTTGGCATCTGACACAAAGTATGTAGCTACACACGGGTCACACCTGGGTTAGGTAGCGGCACAAGGGCTAGGTCATACTCCACCAAGGCGTCCCGTAGTACACCACCCTTGGTACGCCAGCCGGCCACCTCCCGCGTCAACAACAGCTTGCGCGCCGCAGCCGCTTGGGGGGGGGGGGGGGGGACGTGCCCCCAGGACGCAGCAAAGTGCGTAGGTGCCATCAAAAAGTCAGCTCGGAGGTAAAGGTCGGGACCTACCAGCAGCGAGCGGGGTTCGGAGCACGCGGCACGCACACCACTTGGGCACACGGAACACACTCCGGTAATGCCGGTCAACGGCCGCCTACATGGCCGCAAGTCAAAGGCAGGCAAAAAACACCCCAAGTCACAAATAGTGGTAGTACGCTTAGTGCATGGGCGTGGAGTGCTCGCACCTGCAGAATGGGAGCGCGGGACCAGATGAGGGCCGCCGTTGAAACACTGCGCGGCTACTTCAGCAACTCTGCAATCTTCGGGGCCGTGGAATGTTGAGGAGGCCTGGCGGCCGTTGCGACGATTGCTTGGTTGAGAAGATGACGCACACGGTGATGACGTGCAGGGATCAACGCGGGAGGCGGACACCATGAAACTCCATTTTGTCCGGCTGAACAATGTGCCCGACACTGTCGTGGAGGCAGCAGTCTCCAAGGCCCAGGCACACCAGCTTGGGGGGACGGGGAAGCCTGCCCAGGCGGTGGTGCGTGCGTCAAGGGGGGGCCTGCGGGAGGTAGCAATCTCCAAGGCCCGGACACACCAACCTTGGGGGACGGGGAGTCCTGCTCAAGGGGTGGTCGGCGCATCCTGAAGGGCTTGCGGGGAAGCAGCAGTCTCCAAGGCCCGGGCACACCAGCTTGGGGGGACGGGGAGTCCTGCCAAGGGGATGGTCGGCGCGTCGTGAAGGGCCCGCGGGGAGGCAACCGTCTCCAAGGCACGGGCACCCCAGCCTGGGGGGACGGGGAGTCCTGCTCAGGGGGTGGTCGGCGCGTCTTGAAGGGCCTGCGGGGAGGTAGCAGTCTCAGAGGCCCGGGCACACCAGCCTAGGGGGAGCGGGGGGTCCTGCCCAGGAGGTGGTTGGCGCGTCCTGAAGGGCCTACGGGGAGGCAGCAGTCTCCAAAGGCCCGTGCACACCAGCCTGGGGGGGCGGGGAACCCCGCCGAGGCGGTTATCGGTACCAGGGGGGTGCCGTCAAGGGGCGGTTGTCTGCAGCGGCGCGTGCTCGCCGGTTGGGGGGTTGTGTGGCCCCACTCAGCTGGCGGCCGTTGCTGAGATATGCCCTGAGTGGTTACCCTGACATTTTGCGGCGTCGGGTCGCCCCACCCGTAGAGCCCCGGGCTGGGTCCTCCGCCCAATAGGCCGTACAAACTCCCCACCTCTGCAAGCCCTATGATGGGGTGGCGCCCCACCCCTACATCGGCCATGCTAAGCACCAAGTAGGCGAAGTAGGCAGGCACTACCGGAGGTCATAACTCCGGGGTAATAGTAGCAGGGACTCAACGTGAGTCCTCTTAACCAAAACCCTAAATTTCGCCGGGGCTTAACTCCCGAATAGTACGGAATTTAGGGCCCCCTTGGGCAGTTTAAGCCCGCGGGGAGGTGAAGAGGCCAAACTACCAGCACTTAAAGTCTGGCTTGTTATAGCCGGCTAACCCGGCTTGCCTCAACGCGGCCGGTTGAGTCCGGCTCTAGGGGGCGCACTTAACTAGACCTGCGGGAGGTCCTTAACCCTTTAAGCATTACTTATGGCAGTAAAATCTACTCATTGAGTTGTTAAATATGTACAAATTTTAACCCGCAAACATGCCCCCTTCGGTGGTGCGCTCACCATTGGGGCTGCCTTTGGTTCGGGCTTTTACCCGTCCTCCGACCCACCCATGCTGTTGGCCAAAGTTTTACACTATACAATACTGGGATTCTTCATTCATACTACTACTTTACTTAATACATACACATCTCATCGGGCACATAGGTTCCCACGCACCGCGGAGTCTCCGTGCGGTTCTTTCTTTCATCTTGCACCGGCTTTGGTGTGGGCTGCATCAGGGCGGCAGGGCCTCGAACCGCTAACGAGCGGGGCTCGCGGCCCGGTCCGGGGGGGCCTAAGGGGGAGGCAATTTGGGGGGGAGGTGGGGGGGGAAGCAGGGCAGCGCGGGGTACGTGCCATTGCCTTGGCGCAGTGAGCACCGTAGCGGTGGCCTCTGGCCCTACCTCCGGCTTTTGGGCAGGGGAGGACAGCTGTTCAGGGGCGACTGAAAAATTCATCAAATAGTGATCCTAGTTACACGCTAGAAAACCCAATTTCGTTCTAGCCTAGATGGCGCCAGAAGGCTAGAACGGAAAAAAGTGGTGGTTACCCCGACCCATGGGCATAGCGGGTCGGGGTTATGAAGGGTGCAACTTGGACCCCTGATACCGTACCAGGGGGTGCATGGGGGGCAATGTAGGCTACGCGGGGGCGTGTTGGATGGAGAAGGGGTAGAGGGCCTTGTGGGTGGGGCAAGAGCGTTGAGGGGAGGAGGAGGGGGAGGCTGTACCAGCCGCCCTCTCTAGGGATCGCTAATCCGTTCCCGGAGCCCTGGCGGCCGGTACTAGGGGGCCGCAAGCTCCCCTGGGCGTGGTGCTTAGTGTTGGAGCGCGCGTACACCCGACCCTGTTAGTACCCCGCCCGCTTGGGTGGTGTCCGGGCCCTGTTGTTGGGGGCTTCGCACCCGGCACCCAACCCATGGGTAGAGGTGGGGAGTACTTAGGTGTTGTAGTGTATTGTGGTGTGTGATCAGCTATGGTGTATTGTACTGTGCAGTGGCGTGGTGTGTTGTGGTCACACGAGGTGCGCTGTGGTGTGTTGCAGTGTCATGTGGTGTGGTGTGGTGTCATGTGTTGTGGCGTGGTGTCATGTGGTGTGGTGTGTTGTGCTGTGGTGTGGTGTGCTGCGGTCTGCTGTCGTGTGTGATCTGTTGTGGTGTGATGTATTGTGCGAGGGGGCAGTGTGTTGCGGTCACATGACGTGGGCTGTGGTGTGCTGTGTTGTAATGTGGTGTGGGCCGGTGTCATGTGGTGTGGTGTGGTGGGGTATCGTGCAATAGGGTTGGCTGTCTGGTTGGTTGAATGGTTTGTTGGTTACTTGTTTGCTATGGTTTGTTGCTATGTTGGGTTGTTTGGCAAGTTGAGGTATTTTAGGGGTGTTTAGCCGGTTGGGACATGATGTGGGGCACTGTGTTGTAGGAGTCCCACTGCCCACTTCCCCCAGGCGGTGAGGCACTGTACAGCGGGAGACCCACTGCCCACTGACCCCAGGCAGTGTGGCAGTGCATTGCAGGAGTTGCATTGCCCACTGGCCGCACGCAGTGAGGCGGTGTGTTGCAGGAGTTCCACCGCCCACTGCCCCCAGGCAGTGAGGCAGTGTATTGCAGGAGCCCCCCTGCCCACTGCCCCCAGGCAGTGAGGAAGTGTGTTGCGGGAGTTGCACTGCCCACTGCCCCCAGGCAGTGATGCGGTGCATTGCGGGACTTTGCACTGTCCACTGCCCCTAGGCGGTGAGGCGGTGCATCGCGGGAGTTTGCACTTTCCACTGCCCGCAGGCAGTGAGGCAGTGTATTGCAAGAGGCCCATGCCCCCAGGCAGCGAGGCAGTGTGTTACCAAAGTCCAACTGCCCACTGCCCCGAGGCAGTGAGGCAGTGTGTTGCTGTGGTTCCATTGCCCACTCCCCCCAGCAGTGAGGCATTTTATCTGAACCTTGTGGTGTGTGGTGCCGTGTGCTGTTGCATGTTGTGAGATGTTGTGTATGTGGCTATACATGTACTTGCTGCCATTGCATGGGTTGGGGGGGGATCGTAAGCATTTCATATTTTTGTTCACTGCCCCAAGGCAATGAGTCGGTGCGTTGCAGGAGGTCCACTGCCCACTGCCCCTAGGCAGTGTGGTCAGTGCTTTGCCGGGGTTGCACCGCCCGGCGCCCCCAGGCGGTGTGGCGGTGGAAAGCAGGAGCTCCACTGCCAATTGCACCCAGGCAGTGAGGCTGTTTTAACAAGAAATCCACTGCCCACTGCCCCCGGGCAGTGAGGCAGCGTATTGTAGGAGGTGCACTGCCGAGTGCCCCCAGGCAGTGGGGCCGTGCATTGAAGGCGTTGCACTGCCCACTGCCCCAAGGCAACGGGGCTTTGCACTGCCACAGCTCCACTACCCACTGACCCAAGGCAGTGAGGCGGTACGTTGAAGGAGTTCCACAGCCCACAACTCCGGGCGGTGTGGCAGGGCGTTGCAGGAGTACCACAGCCCACTGCCCTTTGCCCACAACTGCTGTGTAGCAGGGCGCACAGAGTGCAGTGCATTGCGCAACTCCAAGCAGTGCGGCACCACGCAGAAAGCATTCATGGTGCAGCGCGGCATACACAGCGCAATGGGCCTCCTAGACCCCGTGTCACTGGGCACAAGCTTCGGCAGAGCAACACCGGCCAAATGCAACTGAGCACTGGTCCGGCTACGCAACAACACACTATCACACCGGGCGCACTTAGACACACAGCCCTCCCGTTTACCTGCACTCGTGGGTAGACATCCCGGCCATTGCCTTCTCGTAACAGCGCCTTCGGCACAACAAACTACAACACAGCGCGGCACACCACACCGGACCACAACACACCACAGGACAGCACTTCACACCTTGCGAGACCACAACACACCACGACACTGCACAACATGGCATGGCACACCTGCAACTTTAAACTGGTTTTTTATTGTGTTTTTATCACATTTGATTGAGAAAATGCACCTCTAAAACAAAGAAAAGAACACCCTCCCACACCCCTGAGTTCAACCCCCCACAAGGTAGTTCGCAAGCCCCCCCCCCCCCTGAAAAATGCGTGGCGAAAGCAAAGACCCCCCCCAAGGCTTGAAGGGAGGGCAGCCCCACAGTGCCTGTGTCTATGTCAAAATGGGTGCGTGCATGTGTGTGTGGGGGGGGGGGGGGGCACATATGACTACACATGTACCAAATGTCATGGGTTCCATGTGTCTATGTGTCATGGAACCCCCCCCCTCCCACATGCGTGTCCGTTACTTGCCAACTGTGTGTGCATGTTTTTGTTCTAGCCTTGTTCTAGCGAGCCGTTTTAGCAACGTTCTAGCGAGCGCTAGCGGCGCAGCCTAGATCGACGCTAGAACGTCGCTAGAACGGTTTTTTTTGTCGTTGAATTTCAAGTCAAAAATGGGTTTTTTTGAAAAATAAGGTATGTTGATATTTGCAAAATATTAAATACTAACCTCGAGAAATGAACACAATGGAAAGCGAAATGAAACAGCCATATACGTGCAGAATTTTCGCACCATATTCTCGTCAGCGTGGCCATGTCCTTATCCCCGCATACGGCCATCCCAATCACCCATAGGTAGGCGGGTGTTTGGGCCTGTGCGCCGTGGTTGAGGAGCCTAATTAATCGTTGGATCCAATTTCCGGCGCACAGGTAAGCAACCCCCCCCCCCCAGGAGGAGGAAAATGAGCGGCCTCTTCCAATCAATGGTCTCCAAAAGGGTTGGGTGCGATTGGATGTAGAGGTACCCAGGATTGCATCGGCCAAGAGCGGCCACTTGTAGGGGGCTGAGGCACGGGCACGGGTGGATCTAGCGCAAGGGGCCTCATCAACTCCTTCCATGTGTCCGTGAAGTGGTCACATGAAGAGATGGGTTGGGGGAATGGGAGGCCCGTTGCGGCGGTGTAAGCGGCCCCCGGCGGGTCATGAACTCCGACACATGCCCGAAGCTGGACTTGGGGACATTCAACTTCATAGAGAGCCCGATCAGCTTGGGTGCCGGGAAGAGGACGGAGGCATATTGCTTCACGGCCTCTATTTGTGTGTTGCGGATGAGCGGGAGTTGGGCAACCTCGGTGGCCTCGTAGTAACGGGCCTCGGCCAAAGGGGATAAGGCCACCCACTCACCAAGGAGTTGTGAGACCAAAGGGACAGGCAAACTCTTGGCCCCAATCAAACCCGTGAGTGTCATAATTAGAATGGTGTCACGAGAGAAAGGCATAAGAAGAGTGAGACAATACAATCGTAGTTGCAAGTGGTGTGAGTAGCTTAGGCGTCACAAGTTGCCCACCCCCCACCTGGCGCTATGGCCCACGGAAGTCCATGTTGTAATGAGGGGAAAAGTATGTGAAGGTGGGTTTTATTTGGGTATCCAAACCCCCCTGGTGGCAACATGCAAAAACAAGGTGTGTATTTCAAATATATGCCATTATTTGCATTTCTAGAAACACACAGATTTTCAAAATAAAGACATTCAATCACTAAAATATAGTGTTGTTTTACATTTAGACCACTGCATTCCAGTGTGGGGGGGGGGGGGGGCTGCCTATTTTTCTCTCCCCTTTGTTCGAGATTACCACAGAACCCCCCTATACACCACAGATGAGGGAACCCCAAACATACCTTTCATTGAAGCACACAGAAAACTATCCCAAAGCATGTACTTGTATTTCCTATTTTAACCAACCTGGCGGAAATTTCGGCCAGCTCTTCGAAAAATGTCCAAACACATGGTCCCATTTGACAGACAGGCCTAAGCTGGCCGAAATTTCGGCCAGGTCCATCGAAACTCCGAATATGATCACTGAAATGGGCACCTAAGACAGTAGACATGAGCAAGGAACACAGGAGCAGTGACATTTGAACAGGGTGTGCAACATAATATACTCAATTACAAGCAAATACTTGCCACCCGATGAATCAAAGCAGACTTTTGCAGTGCCTATGGGGAAACACAATAATAAAAGGCTGAAGAGGCTGAGGACTGCATGCTGGCCGAAATTTCGGCCAGACTTCATACTGACAGGCAATATAAGCAGCAGGACTGGCATTAGCGCTTGCGCAGACCAGATGCACGGGGCTTCTTAGCACCTGTGTTAGCAGGAGGCTTGGCAGGGGCTGCAGCACCAGGCTTGGCAGTGGCAAAGTTCTGTGACTGTGTGTTTCCACCCTGGGATGGTGAAAAATGATTCACAAAAGTATTCATACCTTTGCCAGTAGGGGCAACAGTGCCTGAGGAGGAAGCTGGGGTGGCCTGAGCGCACTGCATGCCACTGGGTGAGGGGGCAGGGGCGGTTTTGGGTTTCTTCTTTGGAGTGTGTGTCTCTGGTTGCGACTCTGCCTCCCCATCTTGCTCCTGAGGATCCTCATCTACATACCTAACCCCAGAACAATCCACAGGAAAACCTGCCCCCAAGTCGTGGTACACATCCTCCCATGACTTGGGGGGGCACGTGTCGGCGTTGGTGATAGCTGCTCTGATGGACCGAACAAACTCATCAGGCACAACAGTCTCCTCACCCAAAAGGGCACACACAACATTACAGTCCTTGGAAAACCTGGTAGACATCATGCTTGCAAAATACACAGCCAGAGTCCCCAGCAAAAACCAGTTGCCCGCCCGTTCTAGGACCGGAACCAGGCTCAAAAGAAATGAGAATATCTCAACAGGCATCACAGACGACATGGGTCCTTCAGTAAAAGCCACGTAACGGGGCAGCCTGTTATCAAAGGCAGTCACAGAACAAATGGAAACCAGATGGGACGTAGAAGTGTACAGCGGGGTCTTGCTTGACAAGTTGTAAATTGCAACATCACACATTTCGGCCAGCACTGCTCTGCATGTCAAACCACTGTGTACAAATACCATTCTGAGAGGCTGGCCGAAATTTCGGCCAGAACCTTATGTCATTTGTGTTCTGGGGGTACACATATGACAAAACAACAAGTCTGGACTAAATTTCGGCCAGAAAAACATGAAACAGCAAATAGACACACCAAAATCACTGGCAATGCGTGGTAGAACTGATACCACAGTGGCAAACACAGCTACAAACAGAAATCAGTCCCAGTCCTGGGTATCCACACCGATGTGTTCCGCCTCATCTAGGGCTTCAAAGGAGGCAACGCTGTCTGCCTCACAATCAATATCCTGGTCACTATCACAAAAGCCGACAGCAATGGAATCATCAGGGGCGGGGGGGGGGGTACTGGGCGGGGGGGGGGGGGGCAGGGGGGGTACTGGGGGGCCTCTGGCTCGGGGCTTCGGGGGTGGCTTTGGGGGCAAGGCAATTCCACCAGGAGCAGCAGCAGGTGCAGCAGGCGGTGCACGGTTGGCAGCGCGGATAGAAGCATGTGCAGCACGCAACACCCCTTGCTCGGCAGCAGTGCAGGCAGGTGCATTTGTCTGTAAAAAATCCTCAACACCCTCAGGAACCCTTGTACGCGCAACCAGATTTTGCATTGCATGCAACACAACCACTTTTAAACGGTCTGTGGTGATTTGTGTCCTAGACATGGTACCGGGGAACGTCAAATCCTCAACTGCATCCAGTCTTCTCACCTCAACTTTATAGTCCGGAACGGGAACACAAATGGGCAGGCTCTGTGTATGGGCTGTCAAGATGAATTGTTAAAGATTGGCAGATAACATTGCCACGGAACTCTCATTCAGCACACCACGCAAAACTTTCTCACCCGGTTGGACGGGGGGAAGTGTCAGAAAAAACTCAGACGACTCTTGGACACTAGTACAGGCAGTGTTGCGGCGACAGTGGGCTGAGAACCGACTCAGAAGTGCCTCACCCAGCTCCTCAGAGTGGATACACCCTAGGGAGGCGGAATGCCACTGACTCCAAAACAAAAGAGCAACAGCGGTGGTTTTCACATACTCCGTGGTTAACTGTTCCTCGGGCTTTAGGATGTTCAGCATCAGTAGTAGGGACATCTCAAGTGCCTGTTTAGCTACAATACCGAAACCTGCCCCCCGTCCCTCCCAGTTGCACTCACGAACCAAAGTCCCAATGCTGAAAGCAGCTGGACAGTATGTGTACAGCAAAGCCTTAAGGGCTAATAACATACGCAAACCCTTGCGCTGAATGGGTGTCAAGTCCCGCTGGCTATTGAGCAGGGAAGTGACGCGCTCATCTAGTCTGCCTCTATTGGACGATGTGGCTAGCATGAGTCCAAGCAACGTCTTCTCCATATGGATGACCTTGACCTTGCGAGGGAGGATAGACCCAACCTGAAGGCTGTTCCCCTGCTCCAAAAACTTAATGAACGGCAGGAACGCCCCGTAGATCAATTCAGAGCAATACTTATAGCTATGCCATACTCCGTACACCAAAGGAAAACCCAACAGTAATTGTGGTACATTCCAGGGAACATAGGCAGCACCATAACACAGCTTAAGTAGGGCAAAGTGTATTTTCATGTCCACAAGCAGCGGAACACAATGTCTGGTGCGGTGTTCCACACATGACAAATCAACCACGAGTTGCAAAAGCTCTTTGTGTGTGCCTGAGCGGAGCTCAAACAGGACAAAGGGTCTCCAGTTGAGGGAACGAACTTTTTTCTGGCAATATCCAAAGGAGCACGAACCCAAACTCTCTGAATACCTTGGTTGGCAACATCAATACGATCAAACAATGCTCTATGTGAGCGAAAGATGTCATCAGCAACCTTTGGTACCCTGGCCTCAATTTCGGCCAGCTCCGGCAGACCCCGGTATGCAGGTAGGGCAGTAGTGTGCAAAACAGCAATAGCTGTACAGTTTAGGGTTAAGTTGGGTGAATGGTGATCAGCTCCCGACGTGTAACGCCTCAGGTTATCAAACCATATACAAACTTGCCTACGGTGCATGGTGTTCCACAAGTTGTGTGCGGCTAGTCCAGCACGATGGTGAATGGACTCCTGCGTAGGGTTACACTGACCAAGGACTCCTACCTTACGGCGTTGGCGGCAGGACATAATACCCCAGTTGTAACCAGACCCACAGTTAGAGTATGGGAGGGCCATACGGCGCAGCAGTCAGTATAGGGCATGGAACTGTGACAAAAATGTCATGTACCATCGTGCGGGCTTCTTCTCAGTGGCGGCAGCCTTCAACTGTGTCAGGGAGTGCCGGCTCCTCGGATTCTTCCGCAACATGAGGCAGAATTGCAAAAGCTTTTGCAGAGTCCCACCACGTAATGCATTTCGCAACAGCCCTTTGGCTGTAGTAGCAAAAGCACCAGTAACTGCAGCATGTACAACATTGACAGTAATAGCAGAAGACATTAATGCTGAGACAAGAAAACGGTTATGTAGGAGTGTATGGTGTAATACTCATGAACAACGACAATTGCAAGCTGGCCGAAATTTCGGCCAGGTGTGTTCAAAGGGGAAATAATTGCTTAAATGTTCAAAAATAGGAAAAGCTGGCCGACATTTCGGCCAGACCGCCCAAAAACCAGAATATAAGTGCTTGAATAGTGAACAGACCAAAAAGCTGGCCGAAATTTCGGCCAACCCTAAGAAAAATGAAAATAACTATGCCTATTCACCAGGAAACCAAAAAGCTTGCCGAAATTTCGGCCAGAAGGCTCAAAAACTGCATATACACATAGTTGTTTGCAATGTTACCCATGACCTGGCCGAAATTTCGGCCAGCTTCAGAAAAAAGTCAAATACAACACACTAGAAGACGGGGATACACAAGGCTAACACATCAACAGGTATTTCAACGGGTGTCACACAGCTCTGCCAACAACTTGGGTCACATACGTCAAATAACATACTCAAAGTAGAAATGTAGAATACTGTCAAATCGCGCGTATACGGGGTCCTAGAGGGTGGGCAACTTGTGAAGCCTAAGAGTAGGGGGACCGGGAAGAAAGATGTGGGCCTACGTGGGCCCATCTCAAACAGCATGGAACCCCTCAACGACCCCGTTGTGCACCCTTTGACCAACCAAACACCCTCAACGGGCATAGTACGAGCACAAGCAAAGCGATGCAACTGACCTAGAATTGGGTTAACATATTAATGTTTGGCACGTTAATTTTTTACCCCCTTTCGTATATCAAAAAAAAAATTAAGCATATTCGTTTTAACGTAGGACTCTAGGGATAGCACAAGATAAGCCTGGTGATCGATTCAGTGGTGCTGCTTTAGCTGCGGCTTCTGTCGCATGGGGAGGCGCCCCTGCACAGGCCTCGGTCTCGCCGAGGCACATGTGCCTCCATCCGGCGGGCATGGGGATTTGCCACACCATTTCGAAACACACGGCTACCGTGTGTTAGACATCTGACATGCGCACGTTTGGGTGAGGGTTTGGGCCGTGGGATCCAAGATCGTGTGGTGCACGCTCAGCAGTGTGTCTCATTCCCTTGATGGACTTTTCCATTGCGCAGCAACGCTCAGAGATGTTGTGTGCGTTTGATGTATGTGTCTCCGTTTCCAAAAATGGTTGGCAAATAAGCATCAGGTATAGGCTTCCTGTCTATCAATAATGTGGCCATTGCCTGATGCAAACGCCGCGGGACATGTGTTTGTTTCCGGAGTACAAACGGATTAGTTGGCCAATGGAAGTTCATGGGCAATGCCATTCGACCAGTCGCCTCGACCACTTTACTCGGACACCCAATATACGGAAGGGGGTGTCCTTGCTCTAGACAATGGATTAGAATTTGGAGACGTAAGAGGACAGACCAAGGAAGCAAACAAGAAAGGTTAGGATCATCACGGCCCTTTGTACAGTCCCTGGTGGGCATGATATAACAGCACAGATCACGAAATTGCTCCACATATTCCGCATGTATGTCAACTTTGGCCCTTTGGGCCAATTCACTAACGGTGATCTCCAATTTTTCTTTTGCATGAGAACATGCCTGTAACACCTCATGGTAGTCCAAACAGTTGAGTAGTGCAATTTAGATGGCATCTGAATGTTGTTCTCTTCCTTTGTGTGGACACCTCTAAAAAGAAGCGACTGCATGTGCCCAACCTTCTTGACATGGAATCCCGTGTGTGCAAACTAGAGAAACCAATGGCATGCACGCACCTCGCGTCCCATCACAAAAAGAACGGGAACACACTTTGTGGTTGATGTCGGCAAAGCACGTAGGCGCGTTAGGATACTCTCATATGCACCTGTAGGCTTACCCGACCTCCATGCACCCCCGGCTATGGAGCGTACATAGCCTTCGTAGACTTGCCATATTTGTCCACATCAAAAGGGATGGGTAGCGTGCCACACATCTAGAATCGCCGGTGGTGTCTTTGCTGTTCGCTGTAAGCCCGTGTGCAAACTTTCAAAAAGCCCTCGTGTGAGGATACATTCTCTGCGCTTGTATAAAATGTGGACCATGGAGCCATGGATACATTGTACCTCCGGATGTGCGGCACGGCACAAACATGATCACGGTTTAAATTTGATTGTGGTACGCTTAACACGTCATTATTCTCCCGGCGTGCCGCGTCCTAGAGTTGTGGAGCAAAAAGACCTATATTATTGATCAACGTTAGATGTGTGAGATGCCCATGCGATCTTGTAAGCAGGGGGGGTGGAAACCAGGAGCATTGCAAAAGTTGTTCCGTTAGTGCTTTTGTCCACTCCTCATTTGGGCCTTGCGTGGAACTCTGTTCATGTTGACGACATCGTGTGGTCCACTAGGGACACGAATTCAAGGATGTGGCGCTGGTGGTCATGCACTTCCGGAGCTAGCAATGAACAAAGGGACGTACCTAGATGGTGTTGTGGCTGTTGTGACAACACACTGGGCACAAATGGTGTGGCTGAGGTTTTGCGTCAAACATGTAGGCCTGGCACTGGCGAGGAGGACTTGCAAATGCTCCTAATCCGCTAATCGTGTCCACCCGAGACGGGTTGCAAGGGCTACAAGCTACAATCATTCTGCCGCGGTGGTGTATGAGGTGGCACGGAGCATGATGGATGTTTGCACGGCGAACATACTACCTAGCAAGGCCTAGTGTGAGCTTCACCTATTTGGCAGCTTTGACAAATGGACCAACCATCCCATCCCGAAGGCATGGATCATCACACTCCTGCCGTCCAATGGGAAGGCCCCTTGGTCACCCGACTTGACACCATCCAATAGGCTGGTGTCCTGCGCACTGCCGCAACCATTCCCGACCGTGTCAAGGGCACCATCTACCGTTTCCAAGGGGCAGTGGTGGGGCATTGGTTGATGAAGCCATGGAAGAAGTCAAAGCGGGGACCTGACTTATGGGGGTCCGCCCCTACCGCAAATGACCAATTGTTCAAGTGGGAATGGATCATGGCAAACAAGAGGTCTAACAGGATGCAAATGGTCATGCAGGCCCTAAGATGGGGGACTCTTGTGCCAAAGAACGTAGGTGAAACGCTCCGTGATTTCACACAGTGGGCATTGCCTTATCTGTTCTTGGAGGGGGAGGGCGGATTGGGGGACCTGGCGGGGTTGGTAAACGAGAACGGACATCAAGCAGCGGGAGGACAAAATGGTGCAACATCTTGCCTATAAACCCCTCTGCCGCCAACAGAAGAACTTAGGGGACGACAAAGTGGCAGGGTACCGCACCATGGACCAAACTCTATGGCGTGAAGCATACATCCCCCTCCATTCACTACACCTCAAGGAAGACTTCTATTCGCCTTCGGGGGTGTATGTGGCAACCTTACTACATGGGGTGGAGCAGTGTTTGGGGGGCATCCAGGTGTGCGCCCCGAAACCCGTCGACAGAAGTCTTGATAACTAGTGTGCATGGACGAAGCTGCCCTATGAGGTGAAGGACCATCTCATTGGCTGCCACTGGAGACACCATGCTAACCCACCGAGGCACCACATTGAGCTAGTAATCTAAGCCCTAACTCAGTGCCTGTGAGCTAGCGTCTCTTGCCACATCGAGCCATGCCCCATTGACGTTTGATGAAGACAAACATATTTTGATAGGCCCAAGTGCAGACTTCCCGCGTGCTTGGGAGAGGTAGGAGAGTGGGTGGCAAGGTAACACTAACCTTTCATGCCCAAAGGCCTTACCTTTCGCACCTATCCTACCGGGCCCGTGGATGTGTCCATTATCACAATTGGGTGTCGTGGTGGTTGGCTTTACGCGATGAAGAAGCCCATCCGTCCTGGCCGGACGGGAAGGATCTCCCTCTCGGCAGTCCATGGTAAACGTAGAAACACACATCTAGCATGCAGTGTGCATGAATGATTGTGCATGCTGTTCTTTATTCACAGGTTTCAGTGGGAGGATAGAACTGGGAGGGGACCCCGGGACCCAACGTGGGGATCCAAGAACCCTTGGAGAAAACCCAAGAACCCAGTGGATACAATCCAACATGCATTGTTGGCTCGGTGTTGGTGGGCGCCCGGCATGTGCCTTCCCCACCCGAAGTATATATTCAAGAAAAGTTTGAGGTAGGTAAGGTATACGGCCCTTAACCTTGGCCACGGGCCACCGCCCAAGCCAATTCGCATCAGGGAAGGGTCTTGGGCATATGTCACCTTGGTAGCCAGCCTTGCAAACAGGTGTTGTGTGTGTGGGGGGGGGGGGGGGGTTATGGCGGTCCAAGAGCAAACCTACCATCTAATAGCACACGCAACGTCATCCATGTCACCGTCACCCTTCACACACAAGCTTGTGATGCCCACATGTGGGTCCTCTTTCTAGGGTATTAACCACACCCTTGACCTCGCTTGCGGCAGGCTTGCACTCACCCTAGCCCTCCCCAATCACCACATTACGGCACCCCGAAGTCGCTATAAACCAGATTTTACCCTCACTCCTTGGACATGGTCTCCCTCCTCAGTTGCCTCTCCGAGCTCAAATTCCCCTCGCTAGCGGGGTCCTCGCCTCTCACCTTGCCGCCCTTCACGAAGCAGCATCCCAAGGAGTTTTATTTTTCTCGAGCCAAAACCACGCCGTCGCAGTCCATCACCAACACCACCCTCTCGGCGCTACGCTTCTCTTCTCCCCATTGAAGCTCGGAGGTGCAGAATGCGGATGAAGGACCTCGATGGACCCAGGGCGGATGTTACCCTAGTCGAAGAAGCAGCGAAGGGGTGTGAAGACCAACCGTATCGGTGTGATACAACGATAGTATTTCCGCGGTGTCTAACTTGGCAAGGACATATTTTTCCGCCTCCCGGAAACTGTATAGCAAGTTCAATTGAGCTGTTTGCAATTCCCACGATGTACTCGTGCAGGGATAGGTGCCTGCTGTTCGAACGCCGCGTCCCTGCTCTTCACTGAGGGTCTGTCTTCCTTAGCCCCGCCAGAGCTGCAACATTTGTGTATGATGCCGTTATCGCTCACCACTTCTCCCTAGGAAATGACCCAGGATGCCGTGGAACCATCCCATCAACTTGGGTGCGGCCGTGTCACCTGTCCCTTCTACTGCCGGCCATACTCCGGTCCCCTGCCTTAGGCTTTATTTTTCAACATAGTGCCCAGGCAATAGGGAACCTGTTTTGCAAATTCTATCAACTGTGGAGCTGAGCTCAGCCGCTAGTGGTGTGGCATCCAGTAATAAAGTAGGTTCAATTTCCAATGTGGCCAGTACCCCCCCCCATTTCCCCCATTTTTCCTGGTTTCCCATTTTTCTTGGGGCCCCCTTCCACCCCCAACCCAATGGGTGGACAACCAACCCACTTATGATTGAAGGATTTTCTCCTCAAAAGGCGAACAAGTCTGTACACCTGGAAGTACCAATGGGCATACTCACTCTAATTTATGGCACTACCCCCCAGACAATCAATCACCAAAGAAACATCGCACGTGTACCCACAGCCCTGTATTGCTGTATTGGTCCACTGTAGCGCTGAGGTGTTATCCCGAGTGTGGGTGTGGGTGCTTGCACCAAAAAGCAAACAAGCTGGGAGATGGACCCCCCCCCCCCCAACCCACTCACCCACCCTCCCTTGCCACTTGCTCTTCCCTTCCCCCGCCCCCTCCGCTAAGCAGCGCTGCTCAAGGCAGAGGGGGAATGGGGGTGCGTTGAGGTTTTTTTTGGTTTTGTGGAAAATTGGGAGAACCCAGTGTGAAAACCCAAAAATGCCCCTTTTGACTAGTGGATTGGGGGGGAGGAGGGCCATTACTGAGCCATTGAGGGGAGGGAAATGGGGGGAAACCCAAGCAAATGAAGAGACAGTGTTTGTGTGATGTGGATTTGTGTTGGATGTGTGTTTGGGTTGATGAGACAAGCACTATTTCATGGTTATGTGGTGGCATGGTTCCCTCCTCCCCCTTTTGCTGGTCAATTAGTCTGTGTATCATTGTACCATGGATGATGTTCACCCTTCGAGGGTGTACATTATATCCCCATCAAGGTCATTAGGGACAAGAAGCCAAAATGGGTTGTTGGCTGCTGGTTGGCCCTCAAAGCAAATGGTCCATTTGATTTATCGAAAGAAGAAGCCCCCTGAAATCGGAGTTACAGCTGGCTAAGGGAGTCGTCCGCACACCTCGTGTTCCACGATGGCCCATGTCGCACAACGTGTCTATTATCTTCAACCTCTTTGGGGGCGTTTTCGCACAGCGCGCGCACAGTGCGCGCGCAGCGCCAATTATTACAGTGATTATCCGGGTAACAGCCCCGAAAACCACCCACCTGCGGAATCATGCACAACCAATTCAAATCTCCAAAATTCAAACATCTGATGCTTGCCATGGGTCCCAGGGACCTGAATTCTGCCCCCTATAGCCCCGTCCACTGCAGCAGCCATTCAATGACATCCTTCCATTCTTCTGAACTTACCGAACTCCCGGTGGTGGAGAACGGCCAACTTTTCGCACAGCGCGCGCACAGCGCGTGCACAGCGCGCGCACAGCGCACGGTACGCCCCCTTTGTACGCATCACTATGGCCCCCGACCTAGCTGCTCCTCTCCCCTCATCGCCAAGCACCAAGCAGGCCTCCAGCATGCACGGCATGTGGCTTTGCGACCCCATTCCCCGGCCGCCCACGACTACTCAATGATGAAGCCTGCACTACCATCTTCCTTGACCTCGTGGACATCCTTGGCGAACCGTCCCCATAGCTACCCAACACCCTCGAGGCCATAGGCGCGCATCTATGCCCCCCTCCGTGCCAACCCACTATCGGATGCACATGTTGGATGTTGTCCTTTATGCTGCAAAGCACAAGCTTGCAAAGCAACAAAATTCAGAACAAAAAGCTCTTCGGTGACGTTGCCATAGGCGCCTTTCCGTGGGACACCAAGAGTACCTGCTGTGACTTGCACTCACGGAATGAGGGCTCCAATTGTTGACCAAAGTGAGAATTAACCTACGGAACCCCCCCCCCCCACTCGTCTAGGTCCTATGTAGCTGCCACTGTTGGCGCCTCACTCTTCGCCAGGCCCTAGTGCTCCTCCTGCACGCTTGACCCCAAATGGGCCCGCATACCGCCCATTTCGATTGCGCACTTGCCACCTTGGCGCAGAGGGCGTCTCTCGACACCTCCACTTGTCCATGGTCCTCCGGCGAATGACTTGGTCCTGTCCACTCCCCACACATGGCCATGCACAGCGGCGCCCGCCTGCCTGGACCAGTAGTGCTAGCTTCACACCTTGCATCGCGACTTGTTGCGGCCCCTCCGCCGTGATTCGAGCCAACGTAGCATTGGCCCCTCATAAACATCACAAGTCACCACAGTTCCAAACCAGATACACTACACACCACGGAGAACCCTCAGAGATGGCCGAAGACAGAAAGTGACCCAAGTTGTGGGCGTTTCAGTGACCCCTTGTGTGCCTTGTATGTGCCTTGCCTCGCAGGAGCAACCAGCACCCCTCAGCCCCTTGGACAAGCAACCTGAGCAGCGGTCACCCTTAGGCCCTAGGATAGACAATAGGGCTAGCCCCAGACTGCCCAGCGGCGACCCCAGGGATGTTCAGGTAAAGCACAGCTCAGCCATGGACCTGGCCATGCCTTGCCCGCCGCCTCCGCATATGATACTATGCAAGCGCCCGCAGCCTGCCTCCACCAACCCTCCCCCTGCTGACCCCCCACAGAGATGACACCTGCCCCCACCCACCACCACCCAAGACCAAGAAAAGGGAGCTTTATTTCGTTGCCCTCTGGGCTAAAGGGGCTGCACGCGTGCAGCTCCTTTGCACTCTGCCCAGTGAGAGCGTGCCAAGAAATATCCCGTTGGCACGTGCTGAGCGCTACAACACCAAAACACCAAACACCCGCCACACCCCTCCATGCCCCTCCATGCCCCTCCATGCCCCTCCACGTACCATCCACACCCCTCCACGTCCGATCCACAACCGTCCACACCCCATCCACACCACAACCACACCACATCCACACCCCATCCACACCACATCCATGCCCCTGCCCACGCCCCTACACACCCTAACACACCCCTACGCACCCCTGCACACCCCTGCACACGCCTCCACAACTCCGCAACAATGTCCAGACCTGTTATTCCGTGGGCTGTGCATTCCAGAAAGGCAACTTCAGGGCGTTGTTGGGTGCAAAGGGGTGACAGCGTCTCCAATTTTGGGACCAAGGTGTCCAACACTGAGCATGTGGCAGCACATGGGACCAGCACATACAAATGGCAGCTGCAATCAGGAGTGGCAGCAGGCGGACAAGGAACACGGGACACCAGATGTACTACAAGGTACCCCACAAGCTGCCATGTGCCGTTATGTGCACTGAGATGAGAGATGCGGGGGCTGAACCTCCAGTGCTGACTGATGCCCCATTTTGTGACCATCCCCACACCCCCATGTGACTCCGGCTGGCGAACTGGAGGGGGGGGGGGGTGTCCGTTTGTCATCCTCTGGACACTGTGTGAAAAGGGTCTGTTGTGCGATCTAGGGCCTGCCGTTTGCTGGGGACCCACCCCATCAGCATTGCTGGAGGAAGAGGGCATCACAGTGCTCAGCCCGTGACCCCTGGACATGCCCTAGTGAAGCCCGTGGAGGGGATGGAGCCCCCATAAATTTTGTGGGGTGGGGCATCTTGGCCCAGGGATCAATCGACTGGGGCCAGTAATCAGTCACTATGGGATGCAACACCAAAGGTGCCGAAGACAACTTTTGGCGGTCAAAAATGGTCATGTGGTAGCAAACCTCCCATTTTCCCCACAACCCTGCCCATCTGCCCATGTACGACAACGATTCTATGGTTTAACGAACCTTTGCAGTGTACAGCAGGGTGTCAGAGCAACAGGCCAAGTCTTGTTGCCTTGTTTTGTGTGTGAGACGAATGAACAAACGGATGTAGATGGAGTGATGATTTGCGCCTTAGAGCCTCCCCCCCTTCCTGGGTCCAACTCACCACCCCCTTTCCCTATTCAAGCAAGGGTGTGTGGTGGTGGTGGGAGGTTATATCCCCTACCATTGTTGCAACATGAGGCGTCTCTGATGCATGTATACCCCTGATTGAGGGACATACTCTGGAATATAAAATTCAAAAGAGGCTAGGAACAGACAGTGACAGAGAGCAAATAAAGGGTGATGAAACTCGTGTTTCCCCCTAAACACGTAAAGAACTGTTTCGCACACAAAGCAAACCAACAGAACAACGAGCACATCGCTGTGACAACCCGCTGCTTTTGTTCGTTCGCTGTTCATCCAGTCCACCGACCTCCAAATTCCTAGTCTACACTGCAGGCTTAGGGACCGTATTAATTCTGCACCTAATTTAATTCGGTACCAAATGTAGTGCAACCACATAAGACATGGCCAATGACATGGAGTCATGGACACATTTGTTGTGATTTGTTGCCCAATTTGTTGCCTAAGCCTAAATCAGCCCCTGAGCCTCGGGCAAAGGCATCTTCAAAGGCATCTCCAAAGGCATCTTCAAGTGGTGAGCATGTGCAATTGTTCTGCACGGTGTATGATCGCAAGAAGGGTTTCCAAGCCGAACATGTGTAGGCTTCTCATGCTTCATTGCTTGTGAGAAGATGGGTGAGCAGAAGCCCACCCAGCTCCCAGTTGATGGTGGTCGGCAAGCAGGAACTAGAAAGCAACTGTGACCTGTACACAGTGCACACCCCCGCAAAAGCGCACAGGAAGAACAAAGCACTAGGTAGCCAGTGCATTCAACTCTTTAGGTCTATTCTCTGCCACCCATGTGCAATAGTCGACTTTTGACATTTCCCGCCAACTGAGAAAACCAGAGGTTTGCGGAATGTTCCCAACGAAAGGAAAAAGTGTACCCCCCATGTCAACCAGAGCTGCTTTGATGTTCACATTTGGACGGCCTCTTGGGGTGATGCCATCACAAAAAAATGCCACTGGCAAACTTCATCGCTGGGGTGGTTTGGACCATCGGCCCCTGCCTATTAGAGGCCCACATTGCTGCAACAGGTGTGCAACCACAGAAACTAGCAGCTGATGGTTGTCGAAGGCATAATCAAACCGGGGGAGTATCATGTTCTCCAACCACTTCGAGCGTTCAACCGACCAACCTGGCTGTAACCTATTCAGAGTCTTTGGTACCCAAGCGGAGGCCAAGGCCTCATGCGGAATGCGAAGCAATTCCCTGGCTGAAGGTTCCGAGCAACTGGAGGTACAAGGGTTGGTCACGGCCTCCTTGCCCCGAACTTCAGCACGCGCACCACAACTCCCTCGGTCCTTGAACTCCGCCCCTGTTCCAGCTCCTGCAATGATACTGCCTTGGCCTTCGGAAACTCCTTCATGTACGCCACGTCCCACCCCTGCGCTACGCCTTCTGAAAGAGCATGAAATAATGCATCGTCCCGTTGAAGCGAAGGAGGGCCCCGAATGAATTGGTGGGAAAAGATGTCTAGAAAAATCCTAAGAGACACGAAACACAAATGGGCACAAATGGGGTGTTGTGGGGTGTTTCATTGCCGGATAGTATGCACTTCAATGGGGTGTTTGATTGCCGGATAGTCTGCACTCCTATGGGGTGTTTCATTGCGGGATAGTGTGCACTGTTGTGTGGTGTTTTATTGCCACACAGTCTGCACTCTTGCATGGTGTTTCATTGCCGGATAATGTGCACTCCTATGCGGGGCTTGATTGCCGGATAGTCTGCACTCCTATGGGGTGGTTCGTTGCCGGATAGTCTGCACTTCTATGGGGTGTTTCATTGCCGGATAGTCTGCACTTCTATGGGGTGTTTCATTGCCACATAGTGTGCACTGTTATGTGGTGTTTCATTGCCAGATAGTATGCATTCTTGTGGGGTGGTTCATTGCCGGATAGTCTGAACTCCTGTGTCGTGTTTCATTGCTCGATAGTCTGCACTCCTGTGTGGTGTTTCATTGCCGGACAGTCTGCACTGTTGTGTGGTGTTTCATTGCCGGTCAGTCTGCACTCCTATGGGTCGTTTCACTGCCGCATAGTCTACACTGTTGTGTGGTGTTTGATTGCCCGATAGTGTGCAGTGTTTTGTGGTGTTTCATTGCCCCGCAATGTGCACTGTTGTGTGGCGTTTCATTGCCGGATAGTCGGCATTCCTATGGGGTGTTTCATTGCCCGATAGTCTACACTACGGTGTGGTGTTTCATTGCCGGAGAGTCTGCACTCCTACGGGGTGTTTCATTGCCGGATAGTTTGCACTGTTGTGAGGTGTTTTATTGCCGTTCAGTTTGCACTCCTATGGGTCATTTCGTTGCCGGAAAGTCTGCACTGTTGTGTAGTGTTTCATTGCCCGATAGTGTGCAGTGTTTTGTGGTGTTTCATTGCGCCATAGTCTGCATTCCTATGGGGTGGTTCTTTGCCGGATAGTCTGCACACCTGTGTGGTGTTTCATTGCCGGATAGTCTACAATCCTCCGTGGTGTTTCATTGCCGGATACTCTGCTCCTATTGGGAGTTTCATGGCTCGATAGTCTGCACTTCAACGGGATGTTTCATTGACTGATAGTCTGCATTGTTGCGTGGTGTTTCATTGACGGATAGTGTGCACTTCAATGGGCTGTTGCATTGCCGGATAGTGTGCACTGTTGTGTGGTGTTTCATTGCCAGATAGTCTGCATTCCTATGGGGTGTTTCATTGCCGGATAGTCTGCACTCTTGTTTGGTGTTTCATTGCCGGATAGTCTGCACTGTTGTTTGGTGTTTCATTGCCGGATAGTCTGCGCTGTTGTGTGGTGTTTCATTGCCGGTCAGTCTACACTCTGTTGGGTCAGTTCATTGCTCAATAGTGTGCACTGTTGTGTGGTGTTTCATTGCCCCGCAATGTGCACGGTTGTGTGGTGTTTCATTGCCGGATAGTCGGCATTCCTATGGGGTGTTTCATTGCCCGATAGTCTACACTGCCGTGTGGTGTTTCATTGCCGGAGAGTCTGCACTCCTACGGGGTGTTTCATTGCCGGATAGTTTGCACTGTTGTGTGGTGTTTTATTGCCGGATAGTCTACAATTCTCCGTGGTGTTTCATTGCCGGATACTCTGCTCCTATTGGGTGTTTCATTGCCCGATAGTCTGCACTTCAATGGGATGTTTCATTGCCGGATAGTATGCACTGTTGTGGGTTGTTTCATTGCCGGATAGTCTGCACACCTGTGTGGTGTTTCACTGCCGGATAGTGTGCACTCCTGTGTGGTGTTTCATTGGCGGATAGTGTGCATTGTTGTGTGGTGTTTCATTGCCTGATAGTCTGCATTCCTATGGGGTGTTTCATTGCCGCATAGTGTGCACTTCTATGGGGTGTTTCATTGCCGGATAGTCTGCACTCTTGTGTGGTGTTTCATTGGCGGAGAGGCTGCATTCCTATGGGGTGTTTCATTGCCGGATAGTCTGGCACTCCTCTGTGGTGTTTCATTGCCGGATGGTGTGCACTCCTTTGTGGTGTTTCATTGCCGGATAGTGTGCATTGTTGTGTGGTGTTTCGTTGCCGGATAGTGTGCATTCCTATGGGGTGTTTCATTGCCGGATAGTGTGCATTCCTATGGGGTGTTTCGTTGCCGGATAGTGTGCATTCCTATGGGGTGTTTCATTGCCGGATAGTCTGCACTTCTATGGGGTGTTGAATTGCCGGATAGTGTGCACTGTTGTGTGGTGTTTCATTGCCAGATAGTCTGCATTCCTATGGGGTGTTTCATTGCCGGATAGTCTGCACTTCTATGGGGTGTTTCATTGCCACATAGTGTGCACTGTTATGTGGTGTTTCATTGCCAGATAGTATGCATTCTTGTGGGGTGGTTCATTGCCGGATAGTCTGAACTCCTGTGTCGTGTTTCATTGCTCGATAGTCTGCACTCCTGTGTGGTGTTTCATTGCCGGACAGTCTGCACTGTTGTGTGGTGTTTCATTGCCGGTCAGTCTGCACTCCTATGGGTCGTTTCACTGCCGCATAGTCTACACTGTTGTGTGGTGTTTGATTGCCCGATAGTGTGCAGTGTTTTGTGGTGTTTCATTGCCCCGCAATGTGCACTGTTGTGTGGCGTTTCATTGCCGGATAGTCGGCATTCCTATGGGGTGTTTCATTGCCCGATAGTCTACACTACGGTGTGGTGTTTCATTGCCGGAGAGTCTGCACTCCTACGGGGTGTTTCATTGCCGGATAGTTTGCACTGTTGTGAGGTGTTTTATTGCCGTTCAGTTTGCACTCCTATGGGTCATCTCGTTGCCGGAAAGTCTGCACTGTTGTGTAGTGTTTCCTTGCCCGATAGTGTGCAGTGTTTTGTGGTGTTTCATTGCGCCATAGTCTGCATTCCTATGGGGTGGTTCTTTGCCGGATAGTCTGCACACCTGTGTGGTGTTTCATTGCCGGATAGTCTACAATCCTCCGTGGTGTTTCATTGCTGGATACTCTGCTCCTATTGGGAGTTTCATGGCTCGATAGTCTGCACTTCAACGGGATGTTTCATTGACTGATAGTCTGCATTGTTGCGTGGTGTTTCATTGACGGATAGTGTGCACTTCAATGGGCTGTTGCATTGCCGGATAGTGTGCACTGTTGTGTGGTGTTTCATTGCCAGATAGTCTGCATTCCTATGGGGTGTTTCATTGCCGGATAGTCTGCACTTCTATGAGGTGTTTCATTGCCGGATAGTCTGCACTCTTGTTTGGTGTTTCATTGCCGGATAGTCTGCACTGTTGTGTGGTGTTTCATTGCCGGATAGTCTGCGCTGTTGTGTGGTGTTTCATTGCCGGTCAGTCTACACTCTGTTGGGTCAGTTCATTGCTCAATAGTGTGCACTGTTGTGTGGTGTTTCATTGCCCCGCAATGTGCACGGTTGTGTGGTGTTTCATTGCCGGATAGTCGGCATTCCTATGGGGTGTTTCATTGCCCGATAGTCTACACTGCCGTGTGGTGTTTCATTGCCGGAGAGTCTGCACTCCTACGGGGTGTTTCATTGCCGGATAGTTTGCACTGTTGTGTGGTGTTTTATTGCCGGATAGTCTACAATTCTCCGTGGTGTTTCATTGCCGGATACTCTGCTCCTATTGGGTGTTTCATTGCCCGATAGTCTGCACTTCAATGGGATGTTTCATCGCCGGATAGTATGCACTGTTGTGGGTTGTTTCATTGCCGGATAGTCTGCACACCTGTGTGGTGTTTCACTGCCGGATAGTGTGCACTCCTGTGTGGTGTTTCATTGGCGGATAGTGTGCATTGTTGTGTGGTGTTTCATTGCCTGATAGTCTGCATTCCTATGGGGTGTTTCATTGCCGCATAGTGTGCACTTCTATGGGGTGTTTCATTGCCGGATAGTCTGCACTCTTGTGTGGTGTTTCATTGGCGGAGAGGCTGCATTCCTATGGGGTGTTTCATTGCCGGATAGTCTGGCACTCCTCTGTGGTGTTTCATTGCCGGATGGTGTGCACTCCTTTGTGGTGTTTCATTGCCGGATAGTGTGCATTGTTGTGTGGTGTTTCGTTGCCGGATAGTGTGCATTCCTATGGGGTGTTTCATTGCCGGATAGTGTGCATTCCTATGGGGTGTTTCGTTGCCGGATAGTGTGCATTCCTATGGGGTGTTTCATTGCCGGATGGTCTGCACTTCTATGGGGTGTTGAATTGCCGGATGGTGTGCACTGTTGTGTGGTGTTTCATTGCCAGATAGTCTGCATTCCTATGGGGTGTTTCATTGCCCGACAGTCTGCACTTCTACGGGGGGTTTCATTGCCGGATAGTCTGCACTCTTGTGTGGTGTTTCATTGCCGGATAGTCTGCACTCGTGTGTGGTGTTTCATTGCCGGATAGTCTGCACTATTGTGTGGTGTTTCATTGCCGGATAGTCTGCGCTGTTGTGTGGTGTTTCGTTGCCGGTCAGTCTACACTCTGATGCGTCAGTTCATTGCTCAATAGTGTGCACTGTTGTCTGGTGTTTCATTGCCCCGCAATGTGCACGGTTGTGTGGTGTTTCATTGCCGGATAGTCGGCATTCCTATGGGGTGTTTCATTGCCCGATAGTCTACACTGCCGTGTGGTGTTTCATTGCCGGAGAGTCTGCACTCCTACGGGGTGTTTCATTGCCGGATAGTTTGCACTGTTGTGTGGTGTTTTATTGCCGGATAGTCTACAATCCTCCGTGGTGTTTCATTGCCGGATACTCTGCTCCTATTGGGTGTTTCATTGCCCGATAGTTTGCACTTCAATGGGATGTTTCATTGCCGGATAGTATGCACTGTTGTGGGTTGTTTCATTGCCGGATAGTCTGCACACTTGTGTGGTGTTTCATTGCCGGATAGTCTGCACTCCTGTGTGGTGTTTCATTGCCGGATAGTGTGCATTGTTGTGTGGTGTTTCATTGCCTGATAGTCTGCATTCCTATGGGGTGTTTCATTGCCGCATAGTGTGCACTTCTATGGGGTGTTTCATTGCCGGATAGTCTGCACTCTTGGGTGGTGTTTCATTGGCGGAGAGGCTGCATTCCTATGGGGTGTTTCATTGCCGGATAGTCTGGCACTCCTCTGTGGTGTTTCATTGCCGGATGGTGTGCACTCCTTTGTGGTGTTTCATTGCCGGATAGTGTGCATTGTGGTGTGGTGTTTCGTTGCCGGATAGTGTGCATTCCTATGGGGTGTTTCATTGCCGGATAGTGTGCATTCCTATGGGGTGTTTCGTTGCCGGATAGTGTGCATTCCTATGGGGTGTTTCATTGCCGGATAGTCTGCACTCCTGTGTGGTGCTTCATTGCCGGATAGTCTACATTCTTATTGGGGGTTTCATTGCCGGATAGTCTGTGCTTCTATGGGGTGTTTCATTGCCACATAGTGTGCACTGTTATGTGGTGTTTCATTGCCAGATAGTATGCATTCCTGTGGGGTGTTTCATTGCCGGATAGTCTGAACTCCTGCGTCGTGTTTCATTGCCGGATGGTCTGCACTCCTGTGTGGTGTTTCATTGCCGGACAGTCTGCACTGTTGTGTGGTGTTTAATTGCCGGTCAGTCTGCACTCCTATGGGTCGTTTCATTGCCGCATAGTCTACACTGTTGTTGTGTGGTGTTTGATTGCCCGATAGTGTGCACTGTTGTCTGGTGTTTCATTGCCCTGCAATGTGCATCGTTGTGTGGCGTTTCATTGCCGGATAGTCGGCAATCCTATGGGGTGTTTCATTGCCCGATAGTCTACATTGCCGTGTGGTGTTTCATTGCCGGAGAGTCTGCACTCCTACGGGGTGTTTCATTGCCGGATAGTTTGCACTGTTGTGTGGTGATTTATTGCCCAATAGTCTACAATCCTCCGTGGTGTTTCATTGCCGGATACTCTGCTCCTATTGGGTGTTTCATTGCCCGATAGTCTGCACTTCAATGGGATGTTTCATTGCCGGATAGTATGCACTGTTGCGGGTTGTTTCATTGCCGGATAGTCTGCACACCTGTGTGGTGTTTCATTGCCGGTAGTGTGCACTCCTGTGTGGTGTTTCATTGCCGGATAGTGTGCATTGTTGTGTGGTGTTTCATTGCCGGATAGTCTGCATTCCTATGGGGTGTTTCATTGCCGCATAGTGTGCACTTCTATGGGGTGTTTCATTGCCGGATAGTGTGCACTGTTGTGTGGTGTTTCATTGCCGGAAAGGCTGCATTGTTGTGTGGTGTTTCATTGCGGGATAGTCTGCACTTCTACGGGGTGTTTCATTGCCGGATAGTCTGCACTCTTGTTTGGTGTTTCATTGCCGGATAGTGTGCATTGTTGTGTGGTGTTTCATTGCTGGATAGTCTGCGCTGGTGTGTGGTGTTTCATTACTGGTCAGTCTGCACTCTGTTGGGTCAGTTCATTGCTCGATAGTGTGCACTCTTGTGTGGTGTTTCATTGCCCCGCAATGTGCACGGTTGTGTGGTGTTTCATTGCCGGATAGTCGGCATTCCTATGGGGTGTTTCATTGCCCGATAGTCTACACTGCCGTGTGGTGTTTCATTGCCGGAGAGTCTGCACTCCTACGGGGTGTTTCATTGCCGGATAGTTTGCACTGTTGTGTGGTGTTTTATTGCCGGATAGTCTACAATCCTCCGTGGTGTTTCATTGCCGGATACTCTGCTCCTATTGGGTGTTTCATTGCCCGATAGTCTGCACTTCAATGGGATGTTTCATTGCCGGATAGTATGCATTGTTGTGTGGTGTTTCATTGCCTGATAGTCTGCATTCCTATGGGGTGTTTCATTGCCGGATAGCCTGCACTTCTATGGGGTGTTTCATTGCTGGATACTCTGCACTCCTGTGTGGTGCTTCATTGCCGGATAGTCTGCATTCCTATGGGGGGTTTCATTGCCGGATAGTCTGCACTTCTATGGGGTGTTTCATTGCCACATAGTGTGCACTGTTATGTGGTGTTTCATTGCCAAATAGTATGCATTCCTGTGTCGTGTTTCATTGCCGGATAGTCTGCACTCTTGTGTGGTGTTTCATTGCCGGACAGTCTGCACTGTTGTGTGGTGTTTCATTGCCGGACAGTCTGCACTCCTATGGGTCGTTTCATTGCCGCATAGTCTACACTGTTGTTGTGTGGTGTTTGATTGCCCGATAGTGTGCACTGTTGTCTGGTGTTTCATTGCCCTGCAATGTGCATCGTTGTGTGGCGTTTCATTGCCGGATAGTCTGCATTCCTATGGGGTGTTTCATTGCCCGATAGTCTACACTACGGTGTGGTGTTTCATTGCCCGATAGTCCACACTACGGTGTGGTGGTTCATTGCCGGAGAGTCTGCACTCCTACGGGGTGTTTCATTGCCGGATAGTTTGCACTGTTGTGAGGTGTTTTATTGCCGTTCAGCCTGCACTCCTATGGGTCGTTCATTGCCGGAAAGTCTGCACTGTTGTGTAGCGTTTCATTGCCCCATAGTGTGCAGTGTTTTGTGGTGTTTCATTGCCCCATAGTCTGCATTACTATGGGGTGGTTCTTTGCCGGATAGTCTGCACACTTGTGTGGTGTTTCATTGCCAGATAGTCTACAATCCTCCGTGGTGTTTCATTGCCGGATACTCTGCTCCTATTGGGTGTTTCATTGCCCGATAGTCTGCACTTCAATGGGATGTTTCATTGCCGGATAGTCTGCACTGTTGCGTGGTGTTTCATTGCCATATAGTCTGCACACCTGTGTGGTGTTTCATTGCCGGATGATATGCACTTCAATGGGCTGTTTCATTGCTGGATAGTCTGCACTCTTCTGTGGTGTTTCGTTGCCGGATAGTCTTCATTGCCGGATAGTGTGCATTGTTGTGTGGTGTTTCATTGCCGGATAGTCTGCATGCCTATGGGGTGTTTCATTGCCCGATAGTTTGCACTTCTACGGGGTGTTTCATTGCCGGATAGGCTGCACTCCTGTGTGGTGTTTTATTGCCGGATAGTGTGCATTGTTGTGTGGTGTTTCATTGCCGGATAGTCTGCACTTCTACGGGGTGTTTCATTGCCGGATAGTCTGCACTCCTCTGTGGTGTTCCATTGCCGGATAGTCTGCACTCCTGTGTGGTGTTTCATTGCCGGATAGTTTGCGCTATTGTGTGGTGTTTCATTGCCGGATAGTCTGCATTCCTATGGGGTGTTTGATTGCCGCATAGTGTGCACTTCTATGGGGTGTTTCATTGCCGGATAGTGTGCACTCTTGTGTGGTTTTTCATTGGCGGAGAGGCCTCATACCTATGGGGTGTTTCATTGCCGGATAGTCTGGCACTCCTCTGTGGTGTTTCATTGCCGGATGGTGTGCACTCGTGTGTGGTGTTTCATTGCCGGATAGTGTGCATTGCTGTGTGGTGTTTCGTTGCCGGATAGTCTCCATTCCTATGGCGTGTTTCATTGCCCGATGATCTGCGCTTCTATGGGGTGCTTCATTGCGGGACAATGTGCACTCTTGTGTGGTGTTTCATTGCCGGAAAGTGTGCATTGTTGTGTGGTGTTTCGTTGCCGGATAGTCTCCATTCCTATCGCGTGTTTCATTGCCCGATAGTCTGCGCTTCTATGGGGTGTTTCATTGCCGGACAGTCTGCACTCTTGTCTGGTGCTTTATTGCCGGATAGTCTGCATTCTTATTGGGGGTTTCATTGCCGGATAGTCTGCACTTCTATGGGGTGTTTCATTGCCACATAGTGTGCAGTGTTATGTGGTGTTTCATTGCCAGATAGTATGCATTCCTGTGGGGTGTTTTATTGCCGGATAGTCTGAACTCCTGTGTCGTAGGAGTGCCAGACTATCCGGCAATGAAACACCCCGTAGGAATGCAGCCTCTCCGCCAATGAAACACCACACAAGAGTGCAGACTATCCGGCAATGAAACAGCCCATAGAAGTGCACACTATGCGGCGATTAAACACCCCATAGGAATGCAGACTATCCAGCAATGAAACACGATCTGTGGTTTTTCATTGCCGGATGGTGTGCACTCTTGTGTGGTGTTTCATTGCCGGATAGTGTGCATTGTTGTGTGGTGTTTCATTGCCGGATAGTCTGCATTCGTATGGGGTGTACCATTGCCGGATAGTCTGCACTTCTATGGGGTGCTTCATTGCCGGATAGTCTGCACCCTTGTGTGGTGTCTCATTGCCAGATCGTCCGCACTTCAATGGGGTGTTTCATTGCCCGATAGTCTGCAGTGCTCCGTGGTGTTTCGTTGCCGGATAGACTCCACTTCTATGGGGTGTTTCATTGCCGGATAGTATGCACTGTTGCGTGGGGTTTCATTGCCGTATAGTCGGCACTCCTGTGTGGTGTTTCATTGCCGGATAGTGTGCATTGCCGGATAGTGTGCATTGTTGTGTGGTGTTTCATTGCCTGATAGTCTGTGTTCCTATGGGGTGTTTCCGTGCCGGATAGTTTGCACTTCTATGGGGTGTTTTATTGCCGGATAGTATACACTCTTGTGTGGTGTTTCATCGGCAGATAGGCTGCATTCCTATGGGGGGTTTCATTCCCGGATAGTCTGCACTTCAATGGGCCGTTTCATTGCCGGATAGTCTGCACTCCTCTGTGGTGTTCCATTGCCGGATAGTCTGCACTCCTGTGTGGTGTTTCATTGCCGGATAGTGTGCATTGTTGTGTGGTGCTTCATTGCCGGATAGTCTGCATTCCTATGGGGTGTTTCATTGCCGGATAGTCTGCACTCCTGCGTGGTGCTTCATTAACGGATAGTGTGCATTCCTATGGGGTGTTTCATTGCCGGATCGTCTGCACTTCAATGGGGTGATTCATTGCCGGATAGTCTGCATTCCTATGGGGTGTTTCATTGCCGGATAGTCTGCACTTCAATGGGATGTTTCATTGCCGGATGGTGTGCATTGTTGTCTGGTGCTTCATTGCTGGATGGTCTGCACTCCTGTGTGGTGTTTCATTGCCGGATAGTCTGCATTCCTATGGGGTGTTTCATTGCCGGATAGTGTGCACTCCTATGTGATGTTTCATGGCCGGATAGTTTGCACTCCTATGGGGTGTTTCATTGCCGGATAGTCTACATTGTCGTGCGGAGTTTCATTGCCGGAAAGTCTGCACTGTAGTGTGGTGTTTGATTGCCGGACAGTCTGCACTTCTATCGGGTGTTTCATTGCTGGATAGTTTGCACCCCGGTATTTCATTGCCCAATAGTGTGCTCTCTTGTGTGTTGTCTTATTACCGGACAGTCTGCACTCGTATGGCGTGGTTCGTTGCCGGATAGTCTGCACTCCTATGGGGTGTTTCATTTACCGATAGTCTACACTATTGTGTGGTGTTTCGTTGCCGGATAGTGTGCATTGTGGTGTGATGTTTCATTGCCGGATAGTTTGCATTCGTATGGGGTGTTTCATTGCCGGATAGTCTGCACTCATGTGTGGTGTTTCATTGCCGGATAGTCTGCACTACTGTGTGGTGTTTCATTGCCCGATAGTCTGCACTCTTGTGGGGTGTTTTACAGCCGCATTGTCTGCACTGTTGTGTGGTGTTTCATTGCCGGTCAGTCTGCACTCCTATGGGGTGTTTTATTGCCGGATAGACTGCACTTCACTGGGGTGGTTCATTACCAAATAGTCTGCACTGTTGTGTGATGTTCCATTGCCGGATAGTCTGCAGTGTTAAGTGATGTTTCATTGCCGGTCAGTTTGCAGCCTATGGGGTGTGTCATTGCCCGATAGTCTGCAGTGTTGTGGGGTGTCTCATTGCCCGATAGTGTGCACTGTTGTGTGGTGTTTCATTGCCCGATAGTCCGCAGTGTTGCGTGGTGTTTCATTGCCGGATGGACTGCACTCCTATGGGGGGTTTCATTGCCGGATAGTCTGCACTTCTATAGGGGGTTTCATTGCCAGATAGTCTGCACTCTTGTGTGGTGTGTCATTGCCGGATAGTCTGCACTCCTATGGCATGTTTCATAGCCGCATACTCTGCACTGTTGTGTGGTCTCTCAGTGCCCGATAGTGTGCGCTGTTGTGTGGTGTTTCATGGCCGGACAGTCTGCACGCCTACGGGGTGTTTCATTGCTGAATAGTCTGCACTGCTGTGTGGTGTTTCATTGCCGGATAGTGTGCACTCCTATGGGGTGTTTCATTGCCGGATAGTCTGCATTCCTATGGGGTGTTTTACTGCCGGATAGTCTGCACTCATGTTTGGTGTTTCAGTGCCAGATAGTGTGCATCGTTGTGTAGTGTTTTTTTGCCGGATAGTGTGCACTCCTCCGTGGTGTTTCATTGCCGGATAGTGTGCACTCATGTGTGGTGTTTCATTGCCGGATAGTGTGCATTGTTGTGTGGTGTTTCATTGCCGGATAGTCTGCATTCCTCCGTGGTGTTTCGTTGCCGCATAATGTGCATTGATGTGTGGTGTTTCACTGCCTGATAGTCTGCATTCCTATGGAGTGTTTCGTTGCCAGATAGTGTGCACTCCTGTGTGGTGTTTCATGGCCGGATAGTCTGCACTCCTATGCGGTGTTTCACTGCCGGATAGTTTGCACTATCGTGCGGTGTTTCACTGCCGGATAGTGTGCATTGTTGTGTGGTGTTTCATTGCCGGACAGTCTGCACTTCTATGGGGTGTTTCATTGCTGGATAGTCTGCACTACGGTTTGGTGTTTCAATGCCAGATAGTGTGCACTCTTGTGTGCTGTTTCATTGCTGGATAGTCTGCACTCCTATGGCGTCCCTTGGTACCTGTATGAAAAGTAGCATTGTTCATATTTTATATTTCATATATGAACGGTGCGTATATGAACCATGAGTTCTGAACAGCTTTTATGAACGCTTTTTTGTCCACAGATTTTGTTATGTCTTACCCTCCCTCCGTCTTCACGGAGCCGAACATGATGCTTGTTCGGCTCATTGGTGCCACTAGTCTTCGGGACAGCAAGTGTTCCGATCTGTTGGCCCAATGGATGTCATCGTCCCCCCTCATCCGGGCCCGTTTTACGGAGGCAATGGACCACGCTCCCCTCCCGGCGGTCCAGAAAACCAAGGTGCAGGCCATCCGTACGTATGCGGAGGCCCTCTTTCCCGCAGCCTATCTGATAGGGCTCCTTTTGGAGTTGGGTGCACCACGCTCCGGCCTCCGGCTGTTGTCTGAGTACATCACCTGGTGCGACAGCTGGGTGCCGGCAGAGGTCCTCCTTGGTGGGGACCAGCCGTGGCTCCGGCGGTTGCTGGGCATCAGCGTGGCTCCCCAAGTGGGGAGCATTTTCAACGAGGCCGTGCGTGACAACACGGCCAAGCAGTGGAATGGCATCGCTGCTCGGAGGACAACGCGGTCAGATGCGAACAATCATCGTCGCTATCTGAAGACCCGCAAAAGTTTGGATGCGGCAGGATGCACCGGCGACCCGCTGTTGGTCATAGCCAGAAACCGGGTATTTTTGTGCATTTTGCACTGTTGCATGGCCTTCGGGAGGCTCTTTGTGGCCTTCCTCGAGGCCCAGGTGGGAAATCATCCCCCTGAGGTTGCAGGGGAGGTGATGAAAATTTTGTACCGCAACCGGTGTGGCGTGCGTTTGGGGGCGCACAACGCACCGGACGGTGAGGAGGCCCACAACCTGTTCTAGGCCTGGAAGCAGATTGGGCCGCTGCTTGCATACGTCGAGGAGGACCCCACGTGGCAAGCGGTTGTGGGGCTGCTGCGAATATTGCTGCGCATTTTGTACTCGCCGATTCCGGTTGTGCCGCGCCCATCATGCCGACGTGTTGCTGCTGCGTTTCGGGAACATTGCTGCGGGGAGTCGGAGTCGGAGTCGGGGTCGAAGAGGACTGTGATGCCATGCTCGAGAGTGCGGATGCATGTAGGGTGGGATTGGCTGTTGTGTCAGGGGACGTTGTGGAGAGCGTAAATTACATTTTGAAGAAGGGATACAATGGGCATAGTGCTAGGGGTGGGGGTGCGGGTAAGAGTGCGTTGGAAGGGGAAGCAATGGTAGTCCAGCAGGTTTGGGAATGGTGGTTTCTAACATTTGACCTGCCGTTGCTGCACTACAACACCCCACACACCGCGGCGTGCACCGCCGCTTCACTTCTAAGCACTACCCCCCACGCACCCCCCACCCACGCGCCCTCTGCGACCCAGCTCTCTTATTCTTCACCAATCCATGGACGCCGCCGAGATGAGGAAGCTGCTGGAGGAGAGCCAGAGGGCGACGTTGGCCCTGGTGGTATGCTGTCTGCCGCGTTCATATTGCGTTCATAATTCGGCGTTCATAAAACCGAAACTGCTGTCATAAATGAATTATGAACCGATTTATGAACTGATGAATTATGAACGGCTTTTATGAACGAATTATGAACAATGTCCCCCATGTCCACAGGAGCAGCGACTGGCAGCCCATGGTCAACCTCCTCCGCGTCCTCCGCATCCTCAAGCTCAACCCTCCCGACCCGCCGCCCACACCTCGAGTGAGGAGTCGACAGACTCCTCGGAGCAGGAGAGGAAGAGGAGGAAGAAGGAGAAGAAGAAGGAGGAGAAGAAGAGGAAGAAGGAGAAGAAGAGGGAGGAGAAGAAGAAGAAGAAGGAGGCAGCGGGGGGGGGGGGGTGAAGGAGGAGGAGGCCGCGGAGGCATCGAGGAGGTGAAGGCCGAGGTCGAGGGCGTGGCATTGGAGGAGGAGGGGGCAGGGGGGGGGGAGGAGGTTTTGGTTGCGACCCCCTGGTTGCGGGGGGGAGGCAGACCATGCCTGGGGCCTCACCCGGGCCAACTAGCGCCTGGTGCTGACCCTCCCCTGGGCGCAAGGGGCGCTGGACAGCGTGTACTCCCCCGATGCCCCCCTGTTTTCGGGCCCTGGTGTGACTTACGTCACGCTGCTGTGGGCATTCCGGCGCATGTTGCGGCACCGCATCCGCAACAAGGGGGAGGGGGGGGCCTGGCGGTACGGGGGGGGGGGGGGCATGGGCGTGGAAGCCCCTGGCGGGAAAGCCCCTGTCCCCCGTCCCGGAAACAATTGGGGCGGGGGATTTGACGCAGGTCAAAGTTTTTTCGGCGCCGGGGGGGGGGGGGGGCGCTTGGTGCGGAGCTCCCATTGGGAGCTGTTGTTCCTCCACTGGGAGGAACGGGGGTGGGTGAAGCAGCAGCGCACCGGGCGCAAATTGGAGTGCATCCCCGAGTGGGAATCCATTTTTGGGGGGGGTGTATGACCTCGGGCAGGAGGCCTCGTACGAGGGGGCCGTGGAGGGCCTCACCATCACCCGACCTGCGAAGCCCCTTGCCCGGGCAGCCCGGCCACCAGCAGCACCACAGGCCCCACCGGCGCCGCCCCGGGTGCCCCTCCCAGTGCAGCGGCGAACGTGCGGAGCGCCCTGGGCGCCATGGGGACCATCGGACCAGAGCTGGGTTTCGAGGTATTTGCGTTCATAATTCGTTCATAATTCATTCATAATTCCGCGTTCATAATTCATAATTCCTGCACTGCCCGTTTATGAACTATGAACGCGATTTATGAACGCGTTTTGTGAACGCATTTATGAATGGCACTATCACAGGTCATGGACGTGGAAGTGAACCCGGCGGACGTCGCGGGGGTCCGCATCCGGTACAAGTCGGGCACCGCGGAGGTCAGCATCGCCCTGTCCGCCCTGTACCAGCTGCTGCTGCTCAACCCCCAGCGGGGGTGTGCCATCCTGTCCAGACTGCGGGAGTGGGAGCGCTCCCGCGGCCTGATGGACGGGTGGGCGGCCAACACCCCCTGCTGGGTGGCCCTGGGGGAGTTGGGGTGGGAGGGGTGTTCGGACGAGGACATCTTGATGTCCAGCTGTGGGATAAACCCCCCCACCCCCGCTAGCCCCCGCAGCGCCTCCCCAACAAAGCCCGCCCCCGCCCAAAAACCCAAACCCCCTGCCCCCCCCCCCCCCAAACCCCCGCAAAGCAAGAAGCGCCCACCGGCGCGCAAGTCCTTCGAATCGGGCAGTAGCTCGTCGTCGGACCAGGCACTTCACCGTCCCCATGGGAAGGGGAAGGGGAATCAGGCGCAGCAAAAGCGGCGCGAGGAGCCCCCCTCCTTGGAGGCGGATGAGTCACCTGACCCCCTGCTTGGTGAGCAGCTGTTTGTGCCCTACCCCGATGGTGTCTACGAGGGGGTTGTAACCTCGGTTGTGGCAGGGGGGGGGGATAAGGTGTGGGTGGAGTACCCACGGAAAAAGGAGATGTTTCGGGTTGAGAGGCATCTGTTGTATGCCTCTCATGCTGCAGCAGTGACCCAGTGAGAGCAGCAGAAGGCTGACAGGGCCGCCAAGGCCAAGGCCAAGACCAAAAAGAAGTCTAACCCCAAACCGGACGCTAACCCGCCGGCTGAGCCGGCCCCCAAGCCAGCCAAACCTGAACCCAAGCCTGAGGCTAAGCAGGCCCCTCAGCCCGAGCCCAAAGGTGCCCCTCAAGCCGCCCCCATTGAGGTGGATGCCCCAGCGCACCCCTCGGCCAAGCCCGCAGCCAAACCACTAGCCCAAACCCATGCCCAGGCCCCGGATGGAGGTGAAACCCAGGCCACAGTCCCCCTTTAAGAGGACCCAACAGGCCCCAGCCCTGAGGTGTAGGGCGGCATGGTCCTGCAAGGACAAGGAAGCACAAGCAAGTACAAGAAAGATTGAAGCCTGAGCGATTTTTGTGTGCCTGTGCTGCTGTTCATAAATGCGTTCATAAAACGCGTTCATAAAACGCTCTGCGCGTTCATAAAACGAGAACTGAATTATGAACTGAATTATGAACCAAATTATGAACAGGGGAGGAGGTTTTCATAATTTTCAAAAACTGGAAAAAATGGCAATTTTTCCAAAAAACCCGCGGCAGACAAAAAAAAACTCACCCCAAGGGTGGTGACCCAACCCCCCCAATATTGAACGAACATGGCCCATGGGTACCCTAGCAAGAGCCAAATGCGTTCATATTTCATAAAACGATTTCTGATGAACAAAAGTACCTTTCATACAGGCGCCAAGGGGTAGTTCGTGTCCGGATGGTGTGCACTTCTATGGGGTGTTTCATTGCCCGATAGTCTACACTAGTGTGTGGTGTTTCATTGCCGGATAGTGTGCATTGTTGTGTGGCTCTTCATTGCCGGATAATTTGCACTCCAGCGTGGTGTTTCATTGCCAGATAGTGTGCAATGTTGTGTAGTGTTTCATGGCCGGATAGTTTGCACTCCTATGAGGTGTTTCGTTGCCGGATAGTCTGCACGTCTATGGGGCGTTTTATTGTCGGATAGCTTGCACTTCTATGGGGTGTTTCATTGCCAGAAAGTGTGCAACGATCTGTGGTGTTTCATTGCCGGATAGTTTGCATTCCTATGGGGTGTTTCATCACCGGATAGTCTGTACTCATGTGTGGTGTTTCATTGCCGAATAGTGTGCACTCTTGTGTGGTGTTTCATTGCCGGATAGTCTTCACCCTTGTGGGGTCTTTCACTGCCAAATTGTGTGCATTGTTGTGTGGTGTTTCATTGCCGGACAGTCTGGCACTCCTATGGGGTGTTTCATTGCTTGATTGACTGCGCTGTTGTGTGGTGTTTCATTGCCGGACGATCTGCACTCCTATGGGGTGTTTTATTGCCGGATAGTGTGCACTGTTGTGTAGCGTTTCATTGCCGGATAGTCTACATTCCTATGCGGTGTTTCATTGCTGGATAGTTTGCACTTCTATGGGGAATTTCATTGCCAGGTAGTCTGCACTGTTGTGTGGAGTTTCATGGCCGGATAGGAGCCACTATTGCGTGGTGATTCATTGCCGGACAGTCTGCACACCTATGGGATGTTTCAGTGCCGGATAGTCTGCACTGTTGTGTGGTGTTTCATTGCCGGATAGTCTGCACTGCTGTAGGTGTTTGATGGCCGGATAGTCTGCACTATTGTGTGGTGTTTCATTCTTAGGCGTCTCAAGTTGCCCACCCCCCACCTGGCGCTATGGCCCACGGAAGTCCATGTTGTAATGAGGGGAAAAGTATGTGAAAAGGGGTGTTATTTTTTGGGTATCCAAACCCCCCTGGTGGCAACATGCAAAAACAAGGTGTGTATTTCAAATATATGCCAATATTTGCATTTCTGGAAACACACAGATTTTCAAAATAAAGATATTCAATCACCGAAATATAGTGTTGTTTTACATTTAGACCAGTGCATTCCATAGTGGGGGGGGGGGGGGGCTGCCTATTTTTCTCTCCCCTTTGTTCGAGGTTGATCACAGAACCCCCCTATACACCACAGATAAGGGAACCCCAAACATAACTTTCATCGAAGCACACAGAAAACTATCCCCAAAGCATGTACTTGTATTTCCTATTTTAACCAACCTGGCCGAAATTTCGGCCAGCTCTTCAAAAAATGTCCAAACACATGGTCCTATTTGGCAGACAGGCCTAAGCTGGCCGAAATTTCGGCCAGGCCCATCGAAACTCCGAATATGATCGCTGAAATGGGTACCTATGACAGTAGACATGAGCAAGGAACACAGGAGCAGTGACATTTGAACGGGGTGTGCAACATAATATACTCAATTACAAGCAAATAGTTGCCACTTGAAGGGTCAAGAACCAGATATACACATAGTTGTTTGCAATGTTACCCAAAAGCTGGCCTCATTTTCTGCCAGCTTCAGAAAAAGGTCAAGTACAACACACTAGAAGAAGTGGATACACAAGGCTAACACATCAACACGTATTTCAATGGGTGTCACACAGCTCTGCCAGCAACTTTGGTCACATATGTCAAATAGCATACTCAAAGTAGAAATGTAGAATATTGTCACATCGCGCGTATACGGGGTCCTAGAGGGTGGGCAACTTGTGACGCCTAAGTGGTTGCCGGATAGTGTGCACTCCTCTTGGGTGTTTCATTGCATGATAGTCTACACTACCGTGTGGTGTTTCATTGCCGGATAGTCTGCACTGTTGTGTGGTGTTTCAGTGCCCGATAGTCTATACTGTTGTGTGGTGTTTCATGGCCGGCCAGTCTGCACTCCTATGGGGTGCTTCATTGCCGGATAGTCCGCACTTTAATGGCGTGTTTTATTGCCCAATAGTCTGCACTGCTGTGTGGTGTGTCCTTCCCGGATAGTCTGCATTCCTATGGGGTGTTTCATTGCCGCATAGTCTGCATTGTTGTGTGGTGTTTCAATGCCCGATAGTCTGCACTGTTGTGTGGTGTTTGATGGCCGGACAATCTGCACTCCTATGGGGTGTTTCATTGCCGGATAGTCCGCAGTTCAATGGGGTGTTTCATCGCCGGATAGTCTGCATTCCTATGGGGTGTTTCATTGCCGGATGGTCTGCATTCCTATGGGGTGTTTCATTGCCGGATAGTCTGCACTTCTATGGGGTGTTTCATTGCCGGATAGTCTGCACTCTTGTGTGGTGTTTAATTGCCGGATAGTCTCCACTCCTATGGGGTGTATCCTTGCCGGATAGTCTGTACTGTTGTGTGGTGTTTCATTACCGGATAGTCTGCTCTCCTCTGTGGTGTTTCATTGCCGGATAGTCTGCACTTCTGTGTGGTGTCTTGTTGCCGGATAGTGTGCATTGTTTGTGGTAATACATTGCCGGATACTTCACAATCCAGTGTGGTGTTTCGTTGCCAGATAGTGTGCACTGTTGTCGGGTGTTTCATTGCCGGATAGTGTGCACTCCTATGGCGTCGTTCGTTGCCGGACAATCTGCGCTTCTTTGGGGTGTTTTATCGCTGGATATTCTGCACTTCAATGAGGTGTTTCATTGCCCGATAGTCTACACTATTGTGTGGTTTTTCATTGCCGGACAAATTGCACTTCTATGGGGTGTTTCTTTGCCGGATAGTCTGCACTGTTGTGTGGTGTTTCACTGCCGGAGAGTCTGTACTGTGGTGTGGTGTGTCATTGCCGGTTAGTTTGCACTCCTGTGTGGTGTTTCAATGCTTGATAGTGTGCACTGTTGTGTGGTGTTTCATTGCCGGATAGCCTACATTCCTATGGGGAATTTCATTGCCGGATAGTCTGCACTTCTATGGGGTGTTTGATTGCTCGATGGTCTACACTTCTTTGCGGTGTTCCGTTGCCGGACAGTCTGCACTTCGTTGGGGCGTTTCATTCCCGGATAGTCTGCAATTTTGTGTGATTTTTCATGGCCGGAAAGTAGACAACATTGCGTGGTGATTCATTGCCGGTTAGTCTGCACACCTATGGGATGTTTCGGTGCCGGATAGTCTGCATTGCTGCGTGGTGTTTCATTGCCGGATAGTGTGCACTGCTGTAGGTGTTTGATGGCCGGATATTCTGCACTCCTATGGGGTGTTTCATTGCCCGATAGTGTACACTACCTTGTGGTGTTTCATTGCCGGAGAGTCTGCACTTCTATGGGGTGTTTCATTGCCGGATAGTTTGTACTGCTGAGCAGTGCTTCATTGCCGGATAGTCTGCACTGTTGTGTGGTGTTTCATTACCGGATACTGTGCACTCTTGTGTGGTGTTTCATTGCCGGATAGTCCACACCGTTGTGTGGTGTTTTATTGCCGGATGGTCTGCACTGTTGTTTGGTGTTTGAACTCTTGGGCAGGACTCCCCGTCCCCCGAGGCTGGTGTGCCCGGGCGTTGGACACTGTTGCCTGCCCGCACGCCCTTCGAGGCGCACTGACCACCGCCTGGGCACGACTTCCCGTCCCCCAAGGCTGGTGTGCCCGGGCCTTGGATACTTGTGCCTCCCCGCAGGCTCCTAAGAACACACTGACCACCGCCTGGGCAGGACTCCTCGTCCCCCCAGGTTGGTGCGCACGGGCCTTAGAAACTGCTGCCTCCCCACAAGCCCTTCAGGTCCCCCCAAGCTGGTGTGCCCGGGCCTTGGAGACTGCTACCTCCCTGCAGGCCCTTCAAGTCGCACCGACCACCGCCAGGGCAGGACTCCGTGTCCCCCCAAGCTGGTGTGCCCGGGCCTTGGAGACTGCTACCTCTGTGCAGGCCCTTGAGGTCGTACCGACCACCGCCTGGGCATGACTCCCTGTCCCCCCCGGCTGCTATATGTACCCTTCGTGAACCGGCCGTTTGAATCTGAGATTCACGGTACCGTGAATTTCACCTATTTTTGCTATGTTTTGCTTGTAACTTGGTGCAATCGTGTGATGCACCGACCACTGCGTGGGCAGGGCTCCCCGTCCCCCCAGGATGGTGTGCCCGGGCCTTGGAGATTGGTGCCTCCCTGCAGGCCCTTCAAGTCGCACCGACCACTGCTTAGGCAGGACTCCGTGCTTTTGTCGTGCTATCTTCGCCCAAAGTGAGATCCAACAAACGTGTGCAAATTAGAGGTTTGAAGTAGCCACATGGTTCAACACATTTGGTGAGATTCGCGCGAATGTGAAATTCACGCACCCAAATTCACGCATAAATTCACGGGTTTTGGCACCTCTCGTTTTGGGCGCGATTTGGGCATGGTGGATGCTTTTGGGGCGGGACCTTCATTGGATGATGCGTAATGAAGCTGGGGGAAGAATTTTACCCCCTCAAATCCCTCAAAAAGATCCAATAATATGGCGTTTTCCCCCGAAAACCTCAAAATTTGGGTAAATGCACGTGAAATTCACGCATTTATTCAAACGGCCACTTATCCCCTGTTCACGAAGGGTATATATGGCTGGGCCTCGGAGACTGCTGCCTCCCCGCAGGCCCTTCAGGTCGCACGGACCACCGCTTGGGCAAGACCCCCCGTCCCCCCAAGCTAGTGCGCCCGGGCCTTGGAGACTGCTACCTCCCTGCAAGCCCTTCAAGACGCACCGACCACCGCCTGGGCAGGCTTCCCCGTCCGGCCAGGATGGTGCGCCCGGGCCTTGGAGACTGCTGCCTCCCCGCAGGCCCTTCCGTTCGCATGGACCACTGCTTGGGGGGGACTACCCGTCTCGCTAGGCTGGTGCGCCCGGGCCTTGGAGAATGCTGCCTCCCGGCAGGCCATTCAAGACCCAGCGACCACCACCTGGGCAGGACTCCCCGTCCGGCCAGGCTGGTACGCCCGGGCCTTGGAGACTGCTGCCTCCCCGTAGGCCCTTAAGGTCGCACCGACCACCGCCTGAGCAGGCTCCCCGTCCCCCCAAGGTGGTGCGCCCGGGCCTTGGAGACTGCTGCCTCCCCGCAGGCCCTTCGGGTCGCACTAACCACCCCCTGGGCCGGACTCCCTGTCCCGCTAGGCTGGTGTGCCCGGGCCTTGGAGACTGCTGCCTCCCCGCGGGCCCTTCAGGGCGCAACGACCAACCCCTGGGCGGGACTCCCCGTCCGGCCAGGCTGGTGCGCCCGGGCCTTGAAGACTGCTGCCTCCCCATAGGCCCTTCAGGTCGCACCAACCACCGCCTCGACAGGACTCTGCGGCCCCCGAAGCTGGTGCGCCGGGGCCTGGGAGACTGTTGCCTCCCCGTAGGCCCTTTAGGTCGAACCACCCACCACCTGGGCAGGCTCCCCGTCCCCCAAGGTGGTGTGCCCGGGCCTTGGAGATTGTTGCCTCCCAGCAGGCCATTCAGGTCGCACCGACCACCGCCTAGGCAGGACTCCCCGTCCGGCCAGGCTGGTGCACCCGGGCCTTGAAGACTGCTGCCTCCCCATAGGCCCTTCAGGTCGCACCAACCACCGCCTGGACAGGACTCTGCGGCCCCCGAAGCTGGTGTGCCCGGGCCTTGGAGACATATCCCTCCCCGCAGGCCCTTCAGGACGCAGCAACCACCGGCTGGGCAGGACTCCCCGCCCCCCCAGGATGGTGTGCAAGACTTCCAGTACCCACTGCCCCTAGTCGGTGAGGCGGTGAATTTCAGGACTTTCACTGCCCACTGCCCCCAGGCAGTGAGGCAGTGTGTTGCAAGACTTCCAGTGCCCGCTGCAACGAGGCAGTGAGGCAGTGTATTGCAGGAGTTGCACTGCCCACTGCCCCCTGACAGTGAGGCAATGTATTGCACGAGTTCCACTGCCCACTGCCCCCAGGCAGTGAGGCAGTGAGTTGCAGGAGTTCAACCGCCCACTGCCCCCAGGCACGGAGGCAGTGCGTGGCACGAGTTGCACTGCCCACCGCCCCACCACAGTGAGGCAGTGGTATCACTGCCCACTGCCCGCGGCTGGAAGAAGGTGAGTGGCAAGCGTTCTACTCCCCAATGCCCCCAAGCAGTGAGGCAATGCGTCACAGGAGTTCCACCGCCCAGCGTCCCCAGGCAATCAGGTAGTGTATTGCAGGAGTTGCACTAGCACGCAGTGAGGTAGTGTATTGCAGGAGTTCCACTGCCCACTGCCCCCAGGCAGTGAGGCACTGTATTGCAAGAGCCCCACTGCCCACTGCCCCCAGGCAGTGAGGAAGTGCGTTGCGGGAGTTGCACTGCCCACTGACCCTGGGCAGTGAGTCAGTGCATTGTAGGAGCTACGCGGCAAACCGCCCCCAGGCCGTGAGACAGTGCATTGCAAGAGGTCCATCGCCCACTGCCCCAGGTAGGGCGGCGGTTGATTGAAGGATTTGCACTCCCCACTGCCCCCAGGCAGTGAGCCAGTGTGTTGCAGGAGTTACACCGCCAACTGCCCCGAGGTAGTGAGGCAGTGCATTGGAGAGGTTCCACCGCCTACTGCCCCCAGGCATTGAGGCAGTGTATTGCACGAGTCCCACTGTCCACTGCCCCCACGCAGTGAGGCGGTGTGCCGCATGAGTCCCAATGCCCACTGCCCCGAGGTAGTGAAGCAGTGTATTGCGCGAGTTCCGCGGCCCAGTACCCCAAGGAAGTGAGGCAGTGTATTGCAGGAGCGCCACTGCGCAATGTTCCCGGGCAGTGAGGCAGAGCATTACAGCAGTTGTGTTGCCCATTGCCGCCAGGCAATGAGGCAGTGCATTGCACACGTCCCGTTGCCCACTGCCCCCAAGCAGTGAGGCAGTGCGTTGCACGAGTTCAACTGCCCACTGCCCCAAGGCAGTGAGGCAGTGTGTTGCACAAGTTGCACTTCCCACTGCCGCCAGGCAGTGAGGTAGTGCACTGCAGAGGTCCCACTGCCCACTGCCCCTAGGCAATGAGGCACTGTACTGCGGGAGTCCCACTGTCCACTGCCCCCACACAGTGAGGCAATGTGTTGCACGAGTCCCAATGCCCAGTGCCCCCAGGTGGTGGAGCACTGTATTGCGGGAGTTCCGCTGCCCACTGCCCCCATGCAGTGAGGCAGTGTATTGCAGGAGTTCCACTGCCCACTGCCCCTAGGCAGTTGGGGAGTGTGTTGCAGGAGTTGCAATGCCCACTGCCCCCAGGCAGTGAGGCAGTGTATCACACGAGTTCCACTGCCCACTGCCCCCAGGCAGTGAGGCACTGTATTGCAAGAGTTGCACTGCCCACTGCCCCAAAGCAGTTGGGCAGTGTGTTTCAGAAGTTGCACGGCCCACTGCCCCGAGGCAGTGAGGCGGTGTATCGGAGGAGTTCCACTGCCCACTGCCCCTAGGCAGTGAGGCACTGCATTGCACGAGTCCCACTGCCCTCTGCCCCTAGGCCGTGAGGCAGTGTATTGCACGAGTGCCACTGCCCGCTGCCTCCAGGCATTGAGGCAGTGTGTTGCAAGAGTTGCAAGTCCCCGCCACCCCCACGCGGTGTGGTAGTGCGCTGCACGAGTTGCACTGCCCACTGCCCCCGGGCAGTGAGGTTGTGCATTGCAAGAGTAGCGGTGCCCACTGCCCCCAAGTGGTGGAGCAGTGTATTGCGGGGGTTCCGCTGCCCCATGCCCCAGGCAGTGAGGCGGTGTATTGCAAGAGTTCTACTGCCCACTGCCCCCGAGCAGTGAGGCAGTGCGTTGCAGGAGTTGCATTGCCCGTTGCCCCAAGGCATTGAGGCACTGCATTGCAGGCGTCCGACTGCCCACTGCCCCCGGGCAGTGAGGCACTGCATTGCAGGAGTTCCACTGCCCAGTGTCCCCGGGCAGCGAGGCAGTGTATCGCACAAGTTCCACTGCCCACTACCCGGAGGCAGTGAGGCGGTGCATTGCACAAGTCCCACTGCCCACTGCCCCCGGGCCCTGAGGCAGTGTATTGCACGAGTTGCACTGCTTACTGGCCCGAGGCAGTGGGGCCGGGAATTGCAAGAGTTCCACTGCCCGCTGCCCCCAAGCAGTGAGGCAGTGCACTGCATGAGTGTCGCAGCCTGCTACCCCAAGTAGTGAGGAAGTGTATTGTAGGAGTTCCAATTCCCACTAGCCCCGGGCAGTGAGACACTGCACTGCAGAAGTTCCAATGCCCACTGCCCCCAGGCAGTGAGGCAGTGTATTGCAGGAGTAGCACAGCCATTGCCCCCGGTCGGTGAGGCAGTGTATTGCAAGAGTAGAACAGCCCACTGCCCCCAAGCAGGGAAGCAGTGCATTGCAGAAGTTGCCTGCCCACTGCCTCCATGCGTTGAGGCAGTGCAATGAAGGAGTTCAACTGCCCACTGCCCCCATGCGGTGATGTATTCCATTGCAGGAGTCCAACTTCCAGCTGCCCACAGGCGTGCGGTAGTGTATTGCAGGAGTTCCACTGCCCACTGCCCCCACACGGTGAGGCAGTGCATTAAAGGAGTCCCACTGCCCGCTAAGTCCAGGCAAGGAGGTAGTGCGTTGTAGGAGTTCCACTGCGCACTGCCCCCAAGCGGTGAGGCAGTGCATTGCAAGAGCACTGCCCCCAGGCAGTGAGGCCGTGTTTTGCACGAGTTGCAGTGCCCACTACCGGGCAGAGAGGCAGTGTGTTGTGGGGTTGCGCTGCCCACTGCCCCCAGGCAGTGAGGCAGTGCATTGCGGGGGATGCATTGCCCACTGCCCCCAGGCAGAGAAGCGGTGCATTGCAAGAGTTGCATTGCCCAGGCCTGAGGAATGAGGCAGTGTATTGCAGGAGTTCCACTGCCCCCAAGCAGTGCTGCAGTGCATTGCAACAATTTCCCTGTCCCCTGCCCCCGGGCAGTGAGGCAGTGCAATGAAGGAGTTCCACTGGCCACTGCCCCAGGCAGTGAGGCAGTGCATTGCAAGAGTTGCACCGCCCACTGCCCCTGGGCAGGGAGGCCGTGTATTGCACGAGTAGCACGGCCCAATGCCGGCAGGCGGTGAGGCCGTGCATTGCAAAAGTCCCACTGCCCGCTGCCCCCAGGCAGTGCGGCAGTGCAATGCAGCAATTGCCCTGCCCACTGCCCCCAGGGAGTGCGGCAGTGCATCGCAGGAGTTGCACTGCCCACTGCCCCCCGGCGGTGAGGCAGTGTGTTGCAGGAATTGCACTGCCCACTGCCCCGAGGGAGAGAGGCAGTGCATTGCAGGAGTCCCCCTGCCTGCTGCCCCAAGGCAGTGAGGCAGTGCATTGCAGAAGTTCCACTCCCCACTGCCCGGGGCAGTGAGGCAATGCATTGCAGGACTCCCCCCGCCCACTGCCCCCAGGCAGTGAGGCAGCGCATTGCAGGAGTTCCACTCTCCACTGCCCCGACGCAGTGAGGCAGTGTATCGCAGGAGTTGCACTGCCCAGTGCCTCCGGGCAGAGTGGCAATGTATTGCAAGCATCCCACTGCCCACTGCCCCCAGGCAGTGAGGCAATGTATTGCAGGAGTTCCACTACCAAGTGCCCCCGGGCAGTGAGGCAGTGCATTGCAGGGGTTGCACTGCCCACTGCCCCGGGGTAGAGAAGCAGTGCGTGGCAAAAAGAGCGGGAGCTCCACTGCCCACCGCCCCCGGGCGGTGAGGCGGTGTATTGCAGGAGTTCCACTGCGCACTGCTCCCAGGCAGTGGGGCCGTGCATTGCACGAGTTCCACTGCCCACTGCCCCCACGCAACGAGGCTTTGCATTAAAGGAGTCCCACTGCCCACTGCCTCCAGGCAGTGAGGTAGTGCGGTGCAGGAGTTCCACTGCGCACTGCCCCCAGGCAAAGAGGCAGTGTATTGCAGGAGTTGCACTGCCCACCGTCCCCAAGCGGTGCGGCAGTGCATTGCAGGAGCTGCACTGCATGGTGCCCCCGGGCGGTGAGGCAGTGCATTGCAGGAGCACTGCCCCCAAGCAGTGAGGCAGTGCGTTGTGGGGTTGCGCTGCCCACTGCCCCCAGGCAGTGAGGCAGTGCATTGCGGGGGATGCATTGCCCACTGCCCCCAGGCAGAGAAGCAGTGCATTGCAAGAGTTGCACTGCCCCGTCCCCCGGGCAATGAGGCAGTGTATTGCAGGAGTTCCAATGCCCCCAAGCAGTGCTGCAGTGCATTGCAACAATTCCCCTGTCCCCTCCCCCCGGTCAGTGAGGCAGTACAATGAAGGAGTTCCACTGGCCACTGCCCCAGGCAGTGAGGCAGTGCATTGCAAGAGTTGCACCGCCCACTGCCCCTGGGCAGGGAGGCCGTGTATTGCACGAGTAGCACGGCCCAATGCCGGCAGGCGGTGAGGCCGTGCATTGCAAAAGTCCCACTGCCCGCTGCCCCCAGGCAGTGCGGCAGGGCAATGCAGCAATTGCCCTGCCCATTGCCCCCAGGGAGTGCGGCAGTGCATCACAGGAGTTGCACTGCCCACTGCCCCCGGGCGGTGAGGCAGTGTGTTGCAGGAATTGCACTGCCCACTGCCCCCAGGGAGAGAGGCAGTGCATTGCAGGAGTCCCCCTGCCCGCTGCCCCAAGGCAGTGAGGCAGTGCATTGCAGAAGTTCCACTCCCCACTGCCCGGGGCAGTGAGGCAATGCATTGCAGGACTCCCCCTGCCCACTGCCCCCAGGCAGTGAGGCAGCGCATTGCAGGAGTTCCACTCTCCACTGCCCCGACGCAGTGAGGCAGTGTATCGCAGGAGTTGCACTGCCCAGTGCCTCCGGGCAGAGTGGCAATGTATTGCAAGCATCCCACTGCCCACTGCCCCCAGGCAGTGAGGCAATGTATTGCAGGAGTTCCACTACCCAGTGCCCCCGGGCAGTGAGGCAGTGCATTGCAGGGGTTGCACTGCCCACTGCCCCGGGGTAGAGAAGCAATGCGTGGCAAAAAGAGCGGGAGCTCCACTGCCCACCGCCCCCGGGCGGTGAGGCGGTGTATTGCAGGAGTTCCGCTGCGCAGTGCTCCCAGGCAGTGGGGCTGTGCATTGCAGGAGTTCCACTGCCCACTTCCCCCACGCAACGAGGCTTTGCATTAAAGGAGTCCCACTGCCCACTGCCTCCAGGCAGTGAGGTAGTGCGGTGCAGGAGTTCCACTGCGCACTGCCCCCAGGCAAAGAGGCAGTGTATTGCAGGAGTTGCACCGCCCACCGTCCCCAAGCGGTGCGGCAGTGCATTGCAGGAGCTGCACTGCATGGTGCCCCCGGGCGGTGAGGCAGTGCATTGCAGGAGCACTGCCCCCAAGCAGTGAGGCAGTGCGTTGTGGGGTTGCGCTGCCCACTGCCCCCAGGCAGTGAGGCAGTGCATTGCGGGGGATGCATTGCCCACTGCCCCCAGGCAGAGAAGCAGTGCATTGCAAGAGTTGCACTGCCCAGTCCCCTGGGCAATGAGGCAGTGTATTGCAGGAGTTCCACTGCCCCCAAGGAGTGCTGCAGTGCATTGCAACAATTTCCCTGTCCCCTGCCCCGGGTCAGTGAGGCAGTGCAATGAAGGAGTTCCACTGGCCACTGCCCCAGGCAGTGAGGCAGTGCATTGCAAGAGTGGCACCGCCCACTGCCCCTGGACAGGGAGGCCGTGTATTGCACGAGTAGCATAGCCCACTGCCGCCAGGCAGCGAGGCCGTGCATTGCAAAAATCCCACTGCCCGCTGCCCCCAGGCAGTGCGGCAGGGCAATGCAGCAATTGCCCTGCCCACTGCCCCCAGGCAGTGCGGCAGTGCATCACAGGAGTTGCACTGCCCACGGCCCCCGGGCGGTGAGGCAGTGTGTTGCAGGAATTGCACTGCCCACTGCCCCGAGGGAGAGAGGCAGTGCATTGCAGGAGTCCCCCTGCCCACTGCCCCCAGGCAGTGAGGCAATGCATTGCAGAAGTTCCACTCCCCACTGCCCGGGGCAGTGACGCAATGCATTGCAGGACTCCCCCTGCCCACTGCCCCCAGGCAGTGAGGCAGCGCATTGCAGGAGTTCCACTCCACCGCCCCGACGCAGTGAGGCAGTGTATCGCAGGATTTGCACTGCCCACTGCCTCCGGGCAGAGTGGCAATGTATTGCAGGTATCCCACTGCCCAGTGCCCCCAGGCAGGGAGGCAATGTATTGCAGGAGTTCCACTGCCCAGTGCCCCCGGGCAGTGAGGCAGTGCATTGCAGGGGTTGCACTGCCCGCCGCCCCGGGGTAGAGAAGCAGTGCGTTGCAAAAAGAGCGGGAGCTCCACTGCCCACCGCCCCCGGGCGGTGAGGCGGTTTATTGCAGGAGTTCCACTGCGCACTGCTCCCAGGCAGTGGGGCCGTGCATTGCAGGAGTTGCACTGCCCACTGCCCCAAGGCAGTGAGATAGTGCACTGCACGAGTTCCACTGCCCACTGCCCCCGGGCAGCGAGGCAGTGCGTTGCAGGAGTTCCACTGCCCACAGCCTCCAAGCGGTGTGGCACTGCGTTGCAAGAGATCCAATGCCCGAAGCCCTGCCCACAATTGCAGTGCAACAGGGCACACACAGCGTAGTGTAGTGCAGTGCACAGCAGCAAGTAGTGCGGCACCACACAGAAAGCACTGATGGTGTAGCGCGGCACGCACGTTGCAGTGGGCCTACGAGACCTTGTGTGACCGGCCAAGTGCGAGTGTGCACCGGTCCGGCGATGCAACAACACACAAGCACACATCCCGCGCACAACACACAGAGCCCTCCGGTTTACCTGTACCCGTGTGTAGACATCCAGGCCGTTGCCTTCTGGTAACAGTGCCTGCGGCACACCACACCACACTACACCACACCCACACAATGAGAACCGCAAAAACAAGAACAGAGCAAGAAAAGCTGTGAAAGAAAACTCCTCAGGGACAGCAGAGCTGTCCTAGACGTCTTTCGGTCTGTCAGAAAACGCGGCAATGTGCTGCACTCTATATCATCAGTTCACTCCCTCACCTGCCCTGACAATCGTGCAGCGTTCATGACAGACCATAATATTCACCTACGGAGGAGGTCGTGTTGTCCCGTCAAACTAAATGCAACCTGTGCTAGGTGCTTCCACCTAACCGCACACATACAGAGAGGGTAGGGCAAAGGGGAGGGCGGTCTGAAAAAGTGGCACTGCGTGCCTGGAGCAGGTGTATGTCAGAGCACCAGGTCGGGGTGTATCCTTCCGGTTGTAATTCAGCTGGGAACACCTGGTCGGTGTAGTTGCAGCCGTCCCACACTGCGTTTTGAAAAAGCCAGTGCGGCAGTTTGTCAACTGTGGTTGTCTGGGGGCAGGGCTGCTGGTGGCCTACCCACACCCACACGTACACCTACACCTACACCACGAGAGGGGGGGGGGGGGTGATGGTGTGCCACAAACATTTATGGCTGGGTAGCTGGGTGGGCGAGTGTGTTTCTAGTCTCCATAATCGTGTGGGTGTGTGTTCCTGTCGTTCTCTTCGAGCCCCTTGTTCTATTTGTTTGCGCTTCAGCTTTGTCAATGTGCTCCTCAATTTGAATGGATGTGAGACCTTCATTCTTATGGTTTTGATGCAGAATGGTGTGTTTGGGGGTGTTGTTGTCCGGATGTTGTGTGTTAACATGTTAGGCGTTTGGTGTTAGGGTCCCCAAGCTAGTAGAAGGGTTTAATGTTTACTGCACATTTGGGTTGCTTGAGTCGGGTTATTTGGTGCTCAAGTTGGTGCATGGTTCGTTGGGTTTTGTGTCACTTGATTTTGGTTGACAACCAATGGGGCCTGGTAGTTGAAAAATGAGGTAAAAGGTGGATAATTCGCGAGAAATGGGGGGAAATGCTAGCAAAAGGGAGAGAAATAACAAAGGAACGAGAAATAAGAACACTAAACATGCACTTTAGCACAACATGGGCACCATATTTGCATCAAACTTGCTAACAGGGTGTCTTTGCTAAAAAAGAAGACTATGGTGGCCCTGTGTTCTCAAGCAAATGCGCAGCATCCGCAATTCCGTAGTATTTGCAGTGTTGTGATGGCCACACAGCGCGGCTACTGCATGTTGCACCTTGGATTCCAGGTATGTAGCCTTATGAATCCCCGGATTAGCTTCATTAGCATCAATCACCTCATATTCAAAGGTCAAGCCCAAGCTTGAGGGCATGGAGGTTTGTAAGCGGGGCGGGGCGGCAGGTGAGGGTGGACAAGCATAGCACATGCCGCGGCCCTTGTGAGTTGTGGACAGTTCGTTCACGCCAAAATGTGAAGCTGTTTTGGCAACGTGGGGCTGCCAAAAGTGCGCCTCTGTCTGCCCCCTTTGTCTGATGAACAACTCACGGTTTGTGGGAGCAATGCATTGCCTTCAGTAATTGCATTTCGCTTTGCCTTGGGGAGAGCATTTGTAAGTTGCAAGAAACCTAGTTTGGTGCAAGTTTGGAACTATTTCATTACATTGAAGTCTTTTGAAGCTGTACGGCCGTCCGCCCTCTGCACATTTAGTAAAATTTTCGCCATTGAAATTTGAAGCCGTTTTGGCACGTTGGAGCAGCAAAACGTTATCAACTATCCGCCCCTCTTGTTTTGTGCTAGGCCCATATTTTCTTCTTGTGGATGGGGGCGGATAGTCGTACATTTTTGCGGGCTTAAATTTGACAAAAAATTGTTTGTGACGTAAAACTGATTGAAGCAACAATTTGTGTGTGTTGAATTTTGAGGATGTTTTGGCACATAGAAGCTACCATAAATGATCGACTATCGGCCTCTCTTCGGTTGTGCTCAGCCCATTTATAGCAAGTGGAGAGGGCAGAATAATAGTACCATTTTGGGGGCATCAATGTGACGAAATTGTTTCTAGTTTCGAAGGCAATGGGCTACCTGTGAAATACAATGGCCTCACACAGTGCATCGGTAACGGCATATTAACATCGTGATTTGAAGCTGTCTTTGCACATTGGAGTGGCCAAAAGTGCTCGTCTATCCGCCCCTGTTTGCGTGTGGTGTGCCCATTTTTATAGCCTGAAGGGACAATCGAAAAATCGTACAGTTTTGGGACTCCAATGTAACAAAGTAGTTTCCATTTTCAAAGACAGTGGACACTTTGTGACTTACAGCTGCTCCAAGCAATGCACTACACCAAGCAGTTGCGAGCCGTGTAAAGTTTCTTCACATTGAAATTTGAATTTTGTTTGCCAACATGGAAGTGCGAAAAGTGCTCAACTATCCACCCCTCGGCCCAGTTTTCTTGTTTGCGGAGAAAGGCTAAGTTGTATAACTTTGACAGCTCCAATCTTACAAAATAGTTTCAAATGTGGACTGAAGTGGACTGTTTGTGAGTCACGAGTGTTCTTGGCAATGCAGTGCCCCTAGCCATTGTGAGTTGTAACCACTTTGTTCACATCGACATTGCTTGGGCAAATGCATTGCCGGCTAAAAAAAAAAACACAAATTGTCCACTGCCTTTGCAATTACAAACTTTTTTGTAAGATCGTTTGTAAGAGCCCCAAAAGCTGTATGACTGTCCAAACCTCTTCACAGACCATAAAATTTGGCAGAGCACCAAAGGAAAGGCGCAGATAGTCAAGCAACCCCGTTGTGCCAAACCACTTTCACCATGCGATGCGAAGAAATTTCGCAACAACTCACAAGTGCTTGGGGCAATGCATTGCTTGGAGCCCTTGTAACTCATCAACAATGCACTTCGGTCACAATCTCTAAGCAATCGCAATGGCATTTTCAAGTTTCTTTTTCCACACGTGAGTTATGCAAAAAAAAAAAGGGACGAGGCCTGCACAAAAAAAAAATAAGCGACTTACGCCTGACACCCTTGTCCAAGAAGCAACAGCGGGCAGCGATCCCTAGCAATCACCAAGCGACCTCCAAGTTACCTTCAGGCATCGTTCAGAAATTTCTACGCAATCTTTAGCAGTCTTCAGGCATTCCACAGCATTTTTCACGCAATCTTCATCAACATTTTTGGCAATTTTCAACAATCTGTAGACTCTCCAGGCACCCTCCAAGCAACCTCCAGGCAGTCACCTGGCAACCTCCCACAATCTGTAGGCAATCTTCAGCAAACTCTAGCGACCGCTTGGTAACTTCCAGCAACCTCAAAGCAACCTCCAACGGCGCAACAGCCTGCAGATGCCCTCCAGCGATGGCAACCTCAGGCCCTAGGCAACGTAGACGAACTCAGGCAACCTCGAGCAACCTCCAGGCACCTCTTGATGGCGACCTCAGAACTACTGCCCTTGCAAGGTATGGTAAGGTATGCAAGAATGCGCAAGAATGCAGATGATATCTTCAACATGAGTTGCTGCCACTCCAGCAATTAGCAGCCTCCATCCAGAGAGCAATTATACGGCCAAAAGATTTTTGGTGCCTTTGGTGCCAAAGCCGTTCGGATATCTGCTGGAAAGGAGATGGATCAACCCCATCCACCTGGCCCGCCTCCGTGAATGACTTAAGTTCAACCAGAACGCTGCATTGGATGCCTCCCTACATTATTAAGGAAGTCAAAGAGGAGAGTGAGGGGCTGGACAGGGGGCCTCAGTGGTCAGGTTGCAATGTCCGCATTAGGCTCCGGCCGTGCTTGCTCCCAACAGCTGTCATGGGTGTGCGGCGGCGTAAGTGGCCTCAAGGGCCACCAAAGGTTGGACATGGGGGCCTGGGGCGGGGGGGGGGGGGCTTTTTCATTGTGGCTTTTCATTGAACACAGGCCAAGGGGACAGGCCACAGCCAGTGCACGCACACACGCACGCACGCACACGGCAGGGTTCGCACACCTGAGGTGCGCCTTGCACCATGCAGAACCCCCTCGGCCACCAAGACCATGTAGCTCTCGCCGTTGGCCAAGTGGTAGTAGCAGTCAGACAACACATGACTGCACACATCCTCAGCGTTGGCCCCTACTCCATCAAACACAACCTGCCGACATGTGGAGGCCGCACAGGGCCTGGCCAACTCCAACATGATTATGGAGCACGCGGGGGTGTGGGGGGGTCCACCTCAGCACATTGCCCCCCCCCCCCCCCAGGTGAGAGGCTACTCCTCAGCCCCGTCAGCATGTGAGATGGGATTTGCCCCCACCAATACATTCATCAGACCCCAATTTTGGACAGCCGAGTCAGCCCAGGGCCCATCCCTGCCACCCCCCGAGGGCGCCCCCCGAGGGTGAACGGTGCAGTGCTGTGAGGGACAGGCACCCTTCCCTGTCGAGCGCCCAGGCCACCCTGGCTCCCCGCCCATGCCCATCCCTTAGGGTTGCTTACGCGCCGCACAGCTATGCCCCTATGCGTCCGGCGCACCCGTGTCACCATGCCGCCGTGCTGCCGGATACCTAGTACCGCGCCAATATCATGCGGATCGTGCTGTGCTGCTTGGTGGGCCCTTGGTCCTCTGCGCCGCCTTCATGCTGATTGAGTTGTGCTGTTGGAGGGGCCCCGGCACCTGTGCGCCGCCCTCGTGGCGATGGAGTTGCGCTGCCTGACGGCCCCTGGTCCTGAGCGCCGTGGGGATCGAGTGCTACAGGTGCGCCCATGTGCGGACCAGAGTTGGAGGGCGCCACTGCCAGTGCAACTGAGTGCTGGGTGGACGCGGAGTGCGTGTGCTGACCCCATTGGCCAGGCGCTGGGGACGGCGACGGCCCAGAGGCGCTTTGCGGCTAGCCGTTTGCGCGTGCCCTGTGTTGCTGACGGAGTGCCCTGTGTTTGCCGACGGTGTGCGACAACTGCATATGCTGCCAGTCGGGACGGCCTAGTCGGCGCGTACGATTCGTGCGGTAGGACCTCTGGGTAAGCACAACAATAGCAGCGCAGCTGCAGGCCGCTGGGCCCGTGCGCTGATCGAATCCCTCTGCATCGCCTCTCCTGTGTGCAACTCTGTCATGCCCCCAAAGTCATTTGCTGAGCCCCGTCTTGCGCAGCAACACGCGTAGCTGAAGTCCGCGGAACTGTGGAAGGTCACGCGGGCCATGGGTGATCGTGACTCAAACGGCGTACTGCTTGTGGCTGAGCACGGACCATCGGGCACTGGGGTGTCTCGCTGGCCCATGCCCCCTGAGGTAGAATTGCCCATGGCGCTGACCTTGGCGCGGGTGACGGGCACCCTAGGTGAGGTTGACCGCAGCATTCTGGCCTCCAAGTGCCCGTCAGTCTCGTGGGATACATTTGCGGAGGTGCTGGCAGAAGTATCCACATTCCTCGACAAGTGCACCCGCAAGGACGAAATGGCGCTCATGGCGGACGTGGTGACGCAGCATCGCTGGCCCAAAGGCCAGGATGAGCTCCGCCTTGCCTTTGATAAGGAGCCTGCCAGCTTCCGGCGGCTGCTCAATCAGGCCCAGACCCCGGTCGCCGCCGGACAGCTGATGATGAGCTGGTTGTGGTTCTGGCAGGCAGTGGATGCCGCCTGGGCCAAGCGCAAAGGGCTCAAAGTGTCATGGCTCAGCTCCCCTGGGGATCCCAACGGTCTCCCCGCGGACAACCCCGTGTCAAACACCAAGCTATCGCAGGCCATCAAATCGGCCATGCCATCCATGCTGCCCCACCCCTACATACTACAACGCCGGGCCGATGAGCCGCCACCCTCGGCCCCGTACCGCACGAAGAGGGCGGCTGGCCAGGCGTCGTCACTACTTCCGACGAGGCCCCCAGCCATCGCCGCCTAGTCAAATGACAACCAACGGCTGGCATCCGGGCTTCAAGCGGCTTGGGACACATGTCAGGGTCTACCCCCGGATCACATCCGGGCTGGTGCCACAAACTTGCAGCTACGGCTGGCCCCCCTGCCCTCCATGGCGGCCGCTCTCCGAACGTTGGCCTAGACTTCGCTAGCCGGCAACTTTGGCGCAGACTTGGGGGAGCGGCTGCGTCCACCATTGCGGAATGGTGAGCCTACCTGGATGACAAACACTTGCTGCAGGCCGCCCACCACCAAGCATAGCAGCGCAATCGGCGGACTGGGATTGGAGGACCCTGGGTGCACACGTGGCAATGGCAGGCACGAGGCAAGGTCTGCTGCAGCCGTTTGTCGATGCTCTAATGCAGGCCAACTCTTTGGATACCTTCTGGCCAGCGTACGTGCAGCTTGTGGTGCACGTGCCCGACGTGTCCACCATCCTTGACGCCAATGATCATGTGCGCACCAACGCAGCGGCCCACCTTGTGCCCAGTTGGGGTGCTAAGTACTACGACAGGCTCCCAGGTGCGGCACGTGGCCGCCAAGAGCGCAGCCCGTCCCCAGGCCATGGAGCCAGGGATGATTGAGAACACGAACATCGCCCATCGCGGTCGCACCGCAAGAGGACCCGTCCGAGCCCAGAGGAGAGGTCTGTTAGCCTGTGGCTCGAAGGCTTGCTGGGGTTTCCCCTGGCAAAGGTGGCGGTGGCGGTATTCACGGCGCTAGGGCACCCCACGACGGTGCCCGAGCGGGCTTTGCATGAAAGCCTCAGGGGCGTACGCGCTCATCCGCCACGAGGCACACGATGGTCTTCAACTCCTGCCCCACACAAACGGCGCCGCTGGGACCGCCGGCATGGAGGATCTTCGGAAGAAGATGACCAGCCTCCATCGCTCAGCGGAGGCCGCCGACCCAGCTACCACCGGGAGGAGCCCACCCAACGGCGCTCGTATGGCAGCCCAGAGTGCGGCACCTACCGCACCCAATCGTACTCCACCTACCGGGACCGGGCGTACCAATCATCGCCGAGCCGCAGGCGCTTGCCACGCAAGGACTTCCCGCCGCTGCCCCCGGGGCCTCCTCCGGCCGGATGGCGTCAATATAAGGACGGGACGCCACCGCTCACCTCGGCAGCCATCAATCCTAGAAGTTAGGAGAGCAAAGCCCCGAGAGGCGGCACGTCGCAGTGGGGGCGGCGCGAGCGCGGAGCACATAGCACTCCTCACGAACCGTCTGGGACAGCCTGGGGATTGTGACCAGATAACCCCACAGCGCGGGCAGTGCGAGAGGACAGTGTCCCAAGGCGGAAGAGTAAAAGCCAATGACTACCCAAGCACCTTCCAGAATTTCGCTGGTCCCCGAAGTGCCCGCGGCTCCACTACACTTAGTGCGCGGGGGCCGCCGACGGGGCCCAGACCTGCAGGCCGCCATTGTGGACCTGCACTAGAGCCTGAAACGAGTTCGTTGGCACCTACGAGACCTCCCCGCGGACGGAGATCCTATTGCCTCGGCGGTAGAGAATGACCAAGCGGAGCCCCAAGAGGATGAACACGCGGCGAAGGCCTGTCTCCTATGCTGCGTTGTCGGTCCTTGCCTCACTGCGGAGTGCCCCCGGACCCATTCATTTCGCCTTCCCATCACCAGCCCGATGCCCGCTGTGCTAACCTTCCTAAAGCATGCGCTGCGAGCAGCTTTGCCTGACCAGTCTGACCTACTGTCCCTAGTGCCAGAGCTGCCACCGGCACACGCCTTTCTCATCGTGGAGCTCTGGGTGTCCATCTTGCTGGTTCGCAATCACCGCCTGCAGGCTTACGTACTGGTCTCCCCGCCCATATGGACCGGAACTGATCTACTGGTTCTGCTCGCGTCGTACCGGGACCCCGCAGTCGGCCTAGCGGGCTGCGTGGGTGTCCTTCTCAACACCCAGCATACCGCCCTTCATGAGGCCGAAGCAGTGCCCCTCCCGCATCTCCAGGATGCGTGGTCTGTTACCCCCTGGCTCACTTTTGACCCGTGTCCTCGCTGCGACAGACTCGGCTGCAGCGCCACGAACCCTCCGGCATTGAGAGTGTGCGGGGCCATGCCCAAGGGGTCCACGGTCACTTGACGTATGGTATGGTGCAGCCGCGTCTATGCACCGGGGGTCTGCGGGGCTTCAGCCTACTCCCTGTCAGTGGCAGCCCGCGCCCCGTGTACCCCATCGATCGCTGCCCTCCATCCGCGCAGCGACCATCGTCGGTATGAACATTTCCGAGCCGAGCACGACGGCAGCTACATCCCGAAGTTCAACGCCTTGCCCACGGGCATCACACAGCTCCTCGTCTTCTCCATCAACGCTAGAGGTCTAGACTCCAAAATAGGGCAACAGCTAGCCCTGCTGGTCGACTTTGAGGAAGTGGCGTGTCTGCAGGAGGCGGCCCCCTTTTCGTGGAGAACCAGCCTCAAAGGAGTCCCCTATCGATTGGTGCTAGGCCCAGCGGTGCCCGCGGGGGCCCAGCGGTCGTGGTGCATTATCGGCTGTGGACGCGCGTGCCACTGCAAATAGACAAAGACGGACACACTCTCAACATCCCGGTTCCCGTCTCCGAGAAGGTTCCCGTCGTGGTCACGAGCGTGCATTTCCGGCTGGGGATGAAGGCTGTGGACAGGCGGCTTAGTATCCTACGGAGTGCAGCATTCCAGGCCAAGTATCCAAGCGGAGTGAAGATAGTGGCACGCGACATGAACTCAGATATGGCCGATGCATCCGGGGCATGGTTACGCAAGGCGTGCGCCGACAATAGGTCTTAGGGCGGCTTTACACACCTCTACCCCCCAAGCGAGGCCACTAACATCGTCGCCACCACGGCGAGAATATCCAGGAGAGAACTGGATTGGGTTTTGGTGAGTGCACAGTGACCAATGCACGCCTATGAAAAGGTCCTGCTGCCTGAAAACCCATTGGGTGGTAGCTTGTGATCTCACAGTGCACAGTGTGAGTAGTTGTCACAGGCCCACCCGGCGGGCCGCCTGTTTCGCTTTCGGAGGGCAGACCCGTGCCAACTGAGCTCAGCAGCCGGAATGGCGAGCTTGGCGTTCTACAGGGCGTGGTGTGCCCCGTTACCGCCAAATGGGGCGTTCACATTGTACTGGGCATGCATCAAGGACATCCTTCCTTCGTCCTCCAGCGGGTTTCGTTTGGAAGCAGGGGCGGCTTCAAAGCTGTTCGAGGGAACTGGACTAGCCGCTCGTGATCGCTTGAGAATGTGGTGGGCGCACCGACAGGACGCAGTGTATATCTGGGCCCTCGGTCACAGCCCGAGCATATTGAGACCAGTACGCAGCAGACCGTAGAGCGCCCATCACCCGAGGGGCCCCGCCTAGCTTTCACGAAATGCACTATGAGATCCAGCGTTCAGGCTCCGAGGTGGCGGCGTTTGGGGAGCTGGTGCATTCGCTGCACAGTACTTATCTGGCACCGCCGCTTGGGTTCTGGTGAAGTTGCTGCACGCTGCCCACCGCTGCGCGGGATCCCGGCCCGCATACTCAAGGCAATTCCGCACCTTTGCCTCCTAAAGAAAGAACTGCAACGGCTGGTGCACATGAGCAGACGAGCCATGCTAGAGGGGCCAGTGCAGCGCAAGGAGTCCACGGCCAGTTTTCACCTACTTCTAACGGCGTCCACAGTGTTGGGGCTCAACCCACTATCGACCTTTGCCTATCGCAAGGGATTCAACAACCAGATGGTGGCCATCTTCTGCCGCTAGGCCATCCAAGCGTGGACCCGTCACGGCGATCGCAATTGGGTGTTTGGCTGGGACGAGAGCAACACTTTGTGTAACGTGCAGCGCGAGGGATTGCAAGATATGTGCCCCGAGGGCATGTGCACTCGCCGTATGGACTGGTGGACCCCTATCGCATGCTTCCGGGCTAGGCCCAAGACAACACCATGGGCCTGAGCGGCTTCAAGGGATTGGGCTCAATGCACTCTCGCGCGAACGCCGCCATTGTCGCCCGGGGACTGTGTCCCAAGTCCCTTGGGCAAGGTGGTCCAAACCCAGCATCATGGTGTCCGGTCCACCCTGCGTGCGAGGCCGAATACGTGCCTCCGGTGTCGTCGAGCAATGACCGGCGTATCGTTGCGTACAGGGAGGAAGGAGCGGCCCACGTGATGTGTGTCACCCAGAAAACGTGCCTGGCCAGCGGAGGGGCCATCAATCGGTCCCAATTGGAAGGCTACCTCCTGGTCGAGCAGGCGGGCACCCTATACTACGCAGCCAGCCACCTGGTAAACGTCCTCGGGGTCATCAAAACGGGTGAAGATGACTTGGCTGTACCCTTCGTGAAGCAGTCGTTTGAATGGGGGATTCACGGAGGCGCAAGTTTGGCAACTTTTTGCCGTGCTTTGCGCGTAAATTCATAACATTGTGTGTGTTTCTCGTGCTATCTTCGCCAAAACGGCGCTACAATAAATGTGTCCAAATTTAAAGTTTTAACTAGCCGCCTGTTTCCACATGTTCGGTGTTGTTCGGTCCAACCCGGTGAGAATTCACCTGAATTCAAACAAGATTCGCTGCAAATTCAAGGTTGTGAATTTCGTACGAAATTCGTATGAACTTGGTACCAATTTGGTTCGAATTGGTCCCACTTTGCACTCTCTCGCTTTCTTACTCAGCTGTCATCGCCTTTCGTTATTTGACAATGTCGCAGACGCTTTGGCAACTGGCGCCCCTACGGTCCAGGTCTAATGCTGCTGCCGACACCCTGGCTCGGTATGAAGCCAGCCCGGCCGCCCATCACCACATGGAGGAGGCGACATACGGCTCCGGCGCGCTGGCAGTTGAAGAAGTTGTGGCCTGGGCAGCATCCTTGGATCCCGCCCCCGAGGTGATTCACATTGAATTGCACAGCCCCTCGCGCGTCTTATCTTGGGGGGAAGGCCTGGTCAACAGAGTTGTGGGGGGAACTCCGCTTCCGGGTTCTCTCCCTTCGTTTTTTACACCTTCTCGACACGCCCGCCTCCATGGACCTATTGTTGAATGCAATGCGTACCAACCCGGTGGTGAAGACCAAGGACACCCACATCCACGTCTACCCCACCACTAACGTGGTGCACCCCCCCCCGCCCCATTGCGACATGGTGTGACCTCACAATCTGTGTACTGGTTCACCGCCTGCGCATTCCCTTTTCCCCTTCTCCCGGCACCTTGCCCACCGCCGGTGGTGGGAGGATTTGCGCATCGGCCCTTTCCATCCCACCATCCAACCAAAGGTTCATATCCCGGACATCACCCATCCCACTTTCTACACCACCAATGGTCTGCAATGGTACCGGGGATCATGCTGTGCCCCCCCCCCCCCCCTTTATTCCACTCGAACCCCCCCTCCGCACCGAGCCCCTTCCCGACCCCCCCTTATGGTGACGTGCGATTCCCCTGCCGACCCCAACGGGGCTGGCCTCTCGCAGTCGCCGCTGAAATTTCGTGATGGGAACGGCTACATCGTGCTTCGGGGGGTGGTGGATGCAAAGGATTGTGAGGGGGGGTGAAGGAAGGTTATGAAGGCATGGGGGAGTGGAAACGAAAGTTGTTGAACAAAAGTTTTGAGATTTTGTTCAACACCGGGTTGTCGGGGCAGCAGGCGAAGGGCCCTTCGCTTCCCCGCCGTTGGCAGACCAAGGGGTCGCTCGGGAAGGGGGTGGGGGGGCCTCTTTTGAAAAAGTTCCACCCCCCCCCTCATGGAAATTGTCCCTGAGGTCAAGGACGTCCACCCGATGACGCCGGGCAGCGTCATCGTGGCGAGTGTCGGGAGTGGGCCCGAATTTCCCCACAACGACATCGCCACGCATCCCAAGGTGCTCCCCCCTTACGAGAGGAACATCTCGGAATGCCACCTGAGTAGTTTCCTCTCTCTTTCACCGGACTACCAGGTGCGGGTGCACGCGGGGACGGCCCTATGGGAGGCGGCGGAGGTGCGCTGGGACACCATTGAGCTGCATACGGGGGACATGCTGCACGTGGTGGCCACCAGCCACCACCATGGGATGCTTGCACTCCAAGGTGCTTGGGATGGGCTGCACGGGGCCCTTTTTCACTTGTGGTGCCCTGACACCAAGCACTGCCACCACCAACCCAACACCACCCACCTCGATCCCAACTCCCCCCCCTTGAATCCTTGGTTATTGCTGGTGACCTGTCCAGCTAGGACTGCCCCAGCGTTGACCAAGTGCTGTGGTTAGGGAAGAAGGCCAATGGGACGGTGGGGTTGTGGGAAGGGGATGCTGCCCAAGCCCTGTTTGTGGACGCCCCCCAGGTGCCCTCTTCCGGCACCCCCACATGCCCCTACCACCCCATGTTCCTCTCGCGCTCTGCCCCGGCCGACGCCCTGGCCTTTCTAGAGGTGGCCGAGCATTCGGTCGTGTTCTTCGCCGGCATGGTCCACCAGTTAGAGGTGACGAAGGACGGGGCACTCGACGAGGGGGAGGCAATCAACTTCACCATCTCCTGCGTTGCCCCCCCCCTACCCCCACGTCCGGTCCACCACGTTGTGGCACTTGTGCAACACTGCCCAAGCTTGGCACAGCCCCAAGTGCACGCATGGCAGGGCCTGGTCCATCCGCCGACCGTGCGATTGTGAGGTGTGCCCCTTGTGCAATTATGAGTGTTTGCGTACATTTAGGCCAAATCCGCAGAAATTCGTACGAAATTCGTGCCCCCGAATGTCTGCGGCAAGCGTTTGAATTCGGAAGTTTCTGTGTAATTCGTACGAAATTCCTACGAAAATCTGCGAATTTGTCCGAAATGTGTACCGGTTGCGTTCCGTTGCGCCGATGGCCGTTGCATCGGCGCTCCCTCTTCCTGAAGTGCTACTCCCAATACTTTGCCTTTGTCTCTAGGTGCTATTCCACGCGTGGTCCCCGGAGGTGTGCCACCACGGGCGCAAGCGGTTCGCCCCTCATCGTCGGGTGCACGTGACCAGTAAGGGCGGCGAGCGGGCCAAAGGGTCCGGGGCTAGGTGGTCCCCTAGCGAGGCCCAAAGTGCCCGTAGCGACAGTTCTGAGCGCTGAGACCGAAGTGCCGGACATCGGAGCAAGGCAAGCGCGGCTGGGGGGCGTGGGCGCGGGGCCGGGCGCGAGGTGATGATACCCGTGCCGTTGCCCGAGGACTTGGGCAGCGCCAACCTCGACCCCCCATTGGCCCGGGTCACCTTGGCCGCCAAATAGCCACAACGTGCCTAGCAACAGAGGGTCGTGCTCGGCCCCGAAGAGCGGCGGAAGGATGTTTGCGCCATGTAGGAGCGTGCCGTGGAGGCCCAGGGGGTGCGAGGCGACCTCTCCATCCCCTTCTTGTGCCCCCTTTTGGTGAAAGGGGGTTCAAAGCTGCCTGAGGGGCAAACGACGGAAGACATGTTTGCCCAGCGGCTGGTGAGCGGGCAATGGCGGGTGCAGAAGGGGGTGGCGGGGTTGGGGGAGGGGGAGAGGTCTTTGACGTCAGCCACGGTCATTCCGCTGGCCACAGTCGTGGGGTGGGACCAACGGAGGGCGGAGTGGGCAAACATGGCATGGCTTGCGATGCATGTCCATGTGGGGAAGGCGAGAAGGGGGGGTGGGTGGCGGTGGGTCTGCAGGAGTTGCACCTGGTATGGTATGGGTTGGAGCATGGCTCAGACCCACCCTCCCCACTATGGTACCACCGTTCGGTTGTGGGGGTATAAAACGGGCACAGGTTTTCCGCCGGGCAAAAGCTGAGGTTTTGGGCTGTCGGGCCGTGCGGGTGACGGACGTCGCTCCAGGTAGTGTACATGCTCGGGAGGTCTAAACTCCTTTTGCCGTTGCACTATGCCAGAGTGTCTCGCCCCCCTTCGGGTGTCCAAATTCCCTCCATACGTGCCGTGCGCCATGCAGGCGCTTTGTCTCTTGCATCTGTGCGCCATGCGGGCTTTCTATGACTTGCATGTGTGCGCTATGCAGGCGCTCTGTTACTTGCATCTGTGTGTGCTATGCAGGCGCTCTGTGACCCACTACATGGCACGCCGCTGCAAGTCACAGAGCGCGTGCATGGTGCAAAGAAGCGGGTCAAAGACTGCCTGCATAGTGCACACATCCGAGCGACAGAGCGCCTGCATGGCGTTCGGATGCGCCTCCCGGAGTGCTTGCGTGCCACACGAATGCGAGTCACACAGCGCCTGCGTGGCGCACAGATGCGAGTCACAGAGCGTCTGCATGGCGTTCAGATGCAAGTCGCAGAGCGCCTGCATGGCACACATATGCGAGTCACAGAGCGCCCGCATAGCGGTAAGATGGCGCTCTGTGAAGTGTATTTGTGTGCCCTGTAGGCGCTCTGCAACTGGCATCTGTGTGCCATGCAGGTGCTCTGTGACTTGCATCTGCGCGTTATCCGGACGAGTGTGACTTGCATCTGTGCGCCATCCAGGCGCTCTATGACACTCATCAATGCGACATGCAGGTGTGTATGAATTGCATGTGTGCGCCCTGCGGGCGTTGTGTGACTCAAATGTGCGCGCTATGCAGGCGCTGTCTGACCCGCATCCGAACACCATGGAGGTGCTCTAGGACTCCCATCTGTGCGCTTTACAGGCGCTCTCTGACTCCCATTGGTGCGCCATGCAAGCACTCCAGGACGCGCATATGAATGCCATGCAGGCACTCTGTGACTCGCATGTGTGCGCCATGCAGGCGCTCCGTGACTGGCGTCTGTGTGCCCTGCAAGCGCTGTGTGACTCGAATCGGAACGCCAAGCAGACATTCTGTCACTCACATTCGTGCGCCATGCATGCACTCCGGGACGCGAAACTGAATGCCATGCAGGCGCCCTACAAGTCGCATATGTGTGCCACGCAGGCGTTCTGTGACGCGCATGTGTGCGCTAGGTGGGCGCTCTGTGGGGGCGTCCGTGTGCCATGCACGCGCTCTCTGACTCAGATCTGAACGCCATGCGGAGACTTTCTGACTCACATCTGTGCGCCACGCAGGCGCTCTGTGACTTGCATTCGTGTGCCATGCAGGCCCTCTGGGACGCGCATCTGAACGCCATGCAGGCGCTCTGCCGCTTGCATCTGTGCGCTATGTAGGCACTCTGTCACCCCCTTCTTTGCGTCATGCACGCCTTCTGTGACTTGCAGCGGTGTGCCATGCGGGCTTCTTGTGAATTGTATCTGTGTGCCCTGCAGGCGCGCTGTCACTGGCATCTGCGCGCTATGCAGACGCCCTGTGACTGGCATGCGTGCGCCGCGCAGGCGCTCTGTGGTTCTTTTCTATGCGCCCTGCAGACTTGCATATGTGCGTGATATAGGCGCTCTGTGACTCGGATCCATATGCCATGCAGGCGCTTTGTGGCTTGCATATGCCCGCCATGCAGGCGGGTGTGACTTGTATCTGTGCGCCACGCAAGCGCTCTGTGACTTGCATGCGTGCGCTATGCAGTCGCTCTGAGACTTGTATCTGTGTGCCACACAGGCACTCCGTGAATCGTATCAGTGTGCCATGCAGGCGCCCTGTGACTCGCATCTTGCTGCCAAGCAGGCGCTCTGTGTCGCAAATGTGTGCGCAACGCGAGCCCTCTGTGACTCGCATCTGGCACCATGTAGGCACCCTGCGACTCGCAACGGTGTGCCACGCGGGCTCGTTGTGACTCGTATATTTGTACCATGCAGGCGCTTGGCGACTCGCATCTGCGCTCCCTGCAGGAACTCTATGACTCGCATATGTGTGCCTTGCATGCGCTCTGTGACTTGCATACGTGTGCGATGCTGGCCGTGTGACTTGCATCTGGGTGCCACGTAGGCGGGTGTGAATTGCATCTGTGCGCTACACAGGCTCCCTGTGGCTCTCATCAGCGCGCCATGCAGGCTCTCCGTGACTTGCATGGGTGCGCTATGCAATCGCTATGTGACCCGCATGTGAACGCCATGCGAGAGCTTTGTGACTGCCATTTTTGCGCCCTGCACGCCATCTGTGACTCACATTCGTGCGCCATGAAGGCACTCCGGGACGCGCATCTGAACGGCATGCAGGCACCCTGTGTGTCGCATCTGTGTGCCATGCAGGGGCTCTGCTACTCGCATGTGTGCGCCATACGGGCGCTCTGTGACTCGCATCTGTGTGCCATGCACGTGCTTTGTGACTCGCACCTGAAAGCCATGCGGACACTCTGTGACTCGCATCCGTGCGACATGCTGGCGGTCGGTGACTCGCATTCGTGTGCCATGCAGGCACTCCGAGACGCGCATTTGAACGCCACGGAGGCGCTCTGTCGCTCGCTTCTGTGACCTGCAGCGGTGTGCCATGCAGGTGCTCTGTAAAGCGCATCTGTGTGCTCTGTAGGCGCTCTGTGCCTGGCATCTGCGTGCTTTGCAGGCGCTCTAGGACTCGCGTCTGAACGCCATGCAAACACTCTGTGACTTGCATCTGTGCGCCATGCAAGCGTTTTGTGACTCGCATGCGTGTGCCATGCAAGCACTCTGGAACGTGCATGTGAACGCCATGTAGGTGCTCTGCTGCTTGCATCTGTGACCTGCAGCGGTCTGCCATACAGGCGCTCTGTGAAACCTATTTGTGCGCCCTGCAAGGGCTCTGTGACTGGCATATGCGTGCTATGAAGGCGCTTTGTGAATTGCCTCTATGCGCCACGCGGTGGCGCTGTGATTGGTATCTGTGCCCCATGTTGGCGCTTTGACACTTGTATCTATACTCCATGCAGCGACTCTGTGACTTGCATGTGTGCGCCCTGCAAGCGCTCTGTGACTTACATAAGTGCGCGATACAGGAGCTCTATGACTTGTGTCCGTGCGCCATGCAGGCGCTGTGTGACTTGCATCCGTGCGCCATGCAAGCGGGTGTGACTTGTATTTGTGCGCCACGCACGCTCCCTGTGGCTCTCATCAGCGCGCCATGCGAGGTCTGCGCGACTCGCATGGGTGCGCTATGCAGTCGCTACGTGACCCGCATCTGAACGCCATGCAAGAGCTTTGTGACTCCCATTTCTGCGCCTTGCACGCCATCTGTGACTCAAATTCGTGCGCCATGCACGCACTCCGGGACGCCCATCTGAACGGCATGCAGGCACCTTGTGTCTCGCATCAGTGTGCCATGCAGGGGCTCTGCTACCCGCATGTGTGCGCCATGCAGGCGCGCTGTGAGTCGTATCTGTGTGTAATGTACGCGCTCTGTGACTCGCATCCGAACACCATGAAGACACTCTGTGACTCGCATCTGTGCGTCATGCAAGCGGTCGGTGACTCGCATTCGTGTGCCACGCAGGTACTCCGAGTTGCGCATCTGAACGCCATGGAGGCGCTCTGTCGCTCGCTTTTGTGCGCTATGCAGACACTCTGTGACCCGCTTCTTTGCGCAATGCACGCGCTCTGTGACCTGCAGCGGTGTGCCATGCAGGTGCTCTGTGAAGCGCATCTGTGTGCCTTGTAGGCGCTCTGTGAATGGCATGTGTGTGCTATGCATGCGCTCTAGGACTCGCATCTGAACGCCATGCAAACACTCTTTGACTTGCATTTGTGCGCCACGCAAGCATTCTGTGACTTGCATGCGTGTGCCATGCAGGCACTTTGGGACGCACATCTGAACGCCATGCAGGCGTTATGCCCCTTGCATCTGTGCGCTATGCAAGCACTCTGTGACCCGCTTCTTTGCGCCATGCATGCGCTCTGTTACTTGCAGCGGTGTGCCATATAGGCGCTCTGTGAAATGTATATGCGCGCCCTGCAGGTGCTCAATGACTGGCATCTGCGCGCTATGCAGGAGCTCTGTGACTCCTCCGTATGCGCCACCAGGGTGCTCTGTGATTCGTATCTGTGCGCCATGTTGGCCCTTTGAAACTTGTATCTCCGCTCCATGCAGCGACTCTGTGACTTGCATGTGTGCGCTTTGCAGGCGCTCTGAGACTTGCATAAGTGCACTATACAAGCGCTCTGTGTGTGGTATCCGTGCGCCATGCAGGCGCTCTGTGACTTGCATCTGTGCGCCATGCAGCTGGGTGTGACTTGTATTTGTCGCCACAAAGGCGTTCTGTGTATCTGCGCGCCATGCAGGCGCTCGTTATCTCGCATTTGTGTGCCATGCAGGCGCATTGTGACTTGCATGTGTGCGCTATGCACTCGCTATGAGACTCGCATCTACGTGCCACGCAGGCGCTCCGTGACTTGCGTATGAAAGCCATTCGGGCGCGCTTTGACTCGCATCTGTGCGCCTTGGAAGCGCTCTATGACTCGCATATGTGCGCCATGTAGGCGCTGTGTGACTCACATCTGCGCCCTGCAGGCGTGCGGTGAAGCGCATTTGTGCGCAATGCACACGGGTGTGACTTGCATTTGTGCCCCACGCGGGCGTGTGTGACGTGCATTTGTGCGCCACCCAAGCGCTCTGTGGCTATCATCAGCGCGCCATGCAAGCCATTTGTGAGTTGCATGTGTGCGCTATGTAGGCGCTATGTGACCCACATCTGAACGTTATGCATGCGCCCTGTAAGTTGCATGTGTGCAATTTGCAGGCGCTCTGTGACTCGCATGTGTGCGCTATGCGGGCGCTCCGTGACTCGCATCCGGGTGCCATGCAGACACTCTGTGACTCGCATCTGCAAGCCACGTAGGCGCTCTTTGACTGGCATTTGTGTGCCATGCAGGCACTCCGTGACGCGTATCCGAACGCCATGCAAGCGCTCTGTCGCTCGCATTTGTGCGCTATGCAGGCTCTCAGTGACCCGCTTCTTGCCGTCATGCACGCGCTCTGTAACTTGCAGCAGTGTGCCATGCAGGCGCAATGTGAAGTGTATTTGTGTGCCCTACAGCCGCTCTGTCACTGGCATCTGCGCGCTATGCAGGCGCTCGGTGATTCACATCTCAACGCCATGGAGAAATTCTGCAACTTACATCTGTGCGCCATGTAGGCGCTCGGTGACTCGGATGTGTGTGCCCTGCAGGCACTCCGGAAGGCGCATGTGAACGCCATGCTGGCGCCCTGTTCCTCATATCTGTGCGCCACGCGGGCACTCTGTGACCCGCTTCTTTGCACCATGCACGCGCGCTGTGACTTGCAGCGGTGTGCCATACAAGCGCTCTGTGAAGTGTATCTATGCGCCCTGCAGGCCCTCTGCAACTGGCATTTGCGCGGCATGCAGGCGCTATGTGACTCGCCTCTGTGCGCCACGCAGGCGCTCTATGACTCATATCCACGCGGCATGTAACTGGTATCTGTACTCCATGCAGGAACTCTATGACTCGCATCTGTGCGCCACGAAGGCGGTCTACGACTTGCATATGTGCGCGATACAGGCGCCCTGTGATTGGTAGCCGTGCACCATACAGGCGCCGTGCGACTTGCATCTCTGCGCCATGCACGCGGGTGTGACTTGTATCTGTGCGCCACGCAGGTGCTTTGTGACTCTTTTATCCGTGCGCCATTCAGGCGCTCTATGACTCACATCCGCGTGCCATGCAGGCACTCTGCGACTTGTATGTGCGCCGTGCAGTCGCTGTGAGACTTGCATCTGTGTGCCACGCAAGCGCCCTGTGATTCGCATCTTAACGCCATGCAAGGGCTTTGTAACTCGCATCCGTGGTCCTTGCAGGCGCTGTGTGACTCGTTGTCGTGTGCCATGCAGGCACTCTGGGACGCGCATGTGAACGCCATGCTGTCGCTCTGTGATTTGCACCTTTGTGCCATGCAGGCACTCTGTGACTCGCATGTGTGTGCCATGCAGGCGCTCCGTCACTCGCATCTAAACTCTATGCAAGCGGTCTGTGGCTTGGATGTGTGCACCATGCAAGCGCTCTGTGACTCAAATTCGTGCGCCATGTAGGCGCTTTGTGACTGGTATCTGTAGCCAGTGCAGCAACTCTATGACTCGCATCTGTGCGCCCTGCAGGCGCTCTGTGACTTGCACATGTGTGCGATACAGGCGCTCCGTGACGGGTAGCCGTGCGCCATGCGGGCGCTTTGTGACTTGCATCTGTTCGCCATGCAAGCGGGTGTGACTTGTATCTGTGCACCACGCAAGCGCTTTGTGACTCTTTTATCTGTGCGCCATTTCAGGCCCTTTATGACTCACATCCGTGTGCCATGCAGGCGCTCTGTGACTTGTATGTGTGTGCCATGCAGTCGCTCTGAGACTTGCATCTGTGTGCCACGCGGGCGTTCTGTGATTCGCATCTGAACGCCATGCAGGCGCTTTGTGACTCGCACTTGTGTGCCATGCAGGCACTCTGCGACTCGCATCTGTGCGCCATGCGGGCACTCTGTGACTCGCACTTGTGTGCCATGCACGCGCTCCGTGATTGGCATCTGAACTCCATGCAAGCACTCTGTGACTCGTATCCGTGCGCCATGCAGGCACTTTGTGACTCGTATCTGTAGCCCATGCAGCAAATCTATGACTCGCATCTGTGCGCCCTTCGGGCGCTCTGTGACTTGCATATGTGCTCAATGCAGGCGCTCTCTGACTGGTATCCGTGCGCCATGCGGGCGCTTTGTGACTTGCATCTGTTCGCCATGCAGGCGGGGGTGACTTGCATCTGTGCGCCACGCAAGCGCTTTGTGACTCTTTTATCTGTGCGCCATTTCAGGCGCTTTATGACTCACATCCATGTGCCATGCAGGCGCTCTGTGACTTGTATGTGTGCGCCATGCAGTCGCTCTGAGACTTGCATCTTTGTGCCACGCAGGCGTTCTGTGATTCGCATCTAAACGCCATGCAGGCCCGCTGTGACTGGCACTTGTGTGCCATGCAGGCACTCTGCGACTCGCATCTGTGCGCCATGCGGGCACTCTGTGACTCGCACCTGTGTGCCATGCACGCGCTCCGTGATTGGCATCTGAACTCCATGCAAGCACTCTGTGACTCGTATCCGTGCGCCATGTAGGCACTTTGTGACTGGTATCTGTAGCCCATGCAGCAAATCTATGACTCGCATCTGTGCGCCAAGGAGGCGCTCGTTGACTTGCATATGTGCGCGATGCAGGCGCTCTGTGACTGGTATCTGTGCGCCATGCGGGCGCTTTGTGACTTGCATCTGTTCGCCATGCAGGCGGGGGTGACTTGCATCTGCGCGCCACGCAAGCGCTTTGTGACTCTTTTATCTGTGCGCCATTTTAGGGACTTTATGACTCACATTCGTGTGCCATGCAGGCGCTCTGTGACTTGTATGTGTGCCCCATGCAGTCGCTCTGAGACTTGCATCTGTGTGCCACGCAGGCGTTCTGCGATTTGCATCTGAATGCCATGTACGCGCTTTGTGACTGGCACTTGTGTGCCATGCAGGCACTCTGCGACTCGCATCTGTGTGCCATGCGGGCACTCTTTGACTCGCACCTGCGTGCCATGCAGGCGCTCCGTGATTGGCATCTGAACTCCATGCAAGCACTCTGTGACTCGCATCTGTGCGCCACGCGGGCGCTGTGTGACTCGTATCCGTGCGCCATGTAGGCACTTTGTGACTAGTATTTGTAGCGAGTGCGGCAAATCTATGACTCGCATCTGAGCGCCTTGCACGCGCTTTGTGACTTGCATATGTGCGCAATGCAGGCGCTATGTGACTGGTATCCGTGCGCCATGCGGGCGCCTTGTGACTTGCATCTGTTTGCCATGTAGGCGGGGGTGACTTGTATCTGTGCGCCACGCAAGCGCTTTGTGACTCTTTTATCTGTGCGCAATTTCAGGCGCTCTGTGACTCACATCCGTGTGCCATGCAGGGGCTATGTGACTTGTATGTGTGCGCCATGCAGTCGCTCTGAAACTTGCATCTCTGCGCCATGTGGGCACTCTGTGACTCGCACCTGTCTGCCATGCAGGCGCTCCGTGATTGGCATGTGAGCTCCATGCGAGCACTCTGTGACTCGCATCTGTGCGCCACGCGGGCGCTCTGTGACTCGTATCTGTGCGCCATGTAGGCACTTTGTGACTGGTATCTGTAGCCCATGCAGCAAATCTATGACTCGCATCTCTGCGCCCTGCAGGCGCTCTGTGACTTGTATGTGTGTGCCACGCAAGCATTCTGTGATTCGCATCTGAACGCCATGCAGGGTCTTTGTGACTCGCACTTGTGTGCCGTGCAGGCACTCTGCGACTCGCATGCGTGCGCCATGCAGGCACTCTGTGACTGGCACCTGTGTGCCATGCAGGCGCTCCGTGATTGGCAACTGAACTCCATGCAAGCACTCTGTGACTCGCATCTGTGCGCCACGCGGGCGCTCTGTGACTCGTATCCGTGCCCCATGTAGGCACTTTGTGACTGGTCTCTGTAGCCAGTGCAGCAAATCTATGACTCGCATCTGTGCGCCCTGCAGGCGCTTTGTGACTTGCATATGTGCGCGATGCAGGCGCTCTGTGACTGGTATCCGTGCGCCACGCGGGCGCTTTGTGACTTGCATCTGCTCGCCATGCAAGCGGGTGTGACTTGCATCCGTGCACCACGCAGGCGCTTTGTGACTCTTTTGTGTGTGCGCCATTTCAGGCGCTTTATGACTCACATCCGTGTGCCATGCAGGCGCTCCGTGACTTGTATGTGTGTGCCATGCAGTCGCTCTGAGACTTGCATCTGTGTGCCACGCGGGCGTTCTGTGATTCGCATCTGAACGCCATGCAGGCGCTTTGTGACCCGCACTTGTGTGCCATGCAGGCACTCTGCGACTCGCATCTGTGCGCCATGCGGGCACTCTGTGACTCGCACCTGTGTGCCATGCAGGCGCTCCGTGATTGGCATCTTAACTCCATGCAAGCACTCTGTGACTCGTATCGGTGAGCCATGTAGGCACTTTGTGACTGGTACCTGTAGCCCATGCAGCAAATCTATGACTCGCATCTGTGCCCCCAGCAGGCGCTCTGTGGCTTGCATATGTGCGCGATACAGGCGCTCTGTGACTGGTATCTGTGCGCCATGCGGGCGCTATGTGACTTGCATCTGTTCGCCATGCAGGCGGGGATGACTTGCATCTGTGCGCCACGCAACCGCTTTGTGACTCTTTTATCTGTGCGCCATTTTAGGCGCTTTATGACTCACATCCCTGTGCCATGCAGGCGCTCTGTGACTTGTATGTGTGCGCCATGCAGTCGCTCTGAGACTTGCATCTGTGTGCCACGCAGGCGTTCTGCGATTTGCATCTGAACGCCATGCAGGCGCTTTGTGACTGGCACTTGTGTGCCATGCAGGCACTCTGCGACTCGCATCTGTGCGCCATGCGGGCACTCTGTGACTCGCACCTGTGTGCCATGCAGGCGCTCTGTGATTGGCATCTTAACTCCATGCAAGCACTCTGTGACTCGTATCCGTGCGCCATGTAGGCACTTTGTGACTCGTATCTGTAGCCCATGCAGCAAATCTATGACTCGCATCTGTGCGCCCTGCAGGCGCTCTGTGACTTGCATATGTGCGCCCTGCAGGCGCTCTGTGACTGGTATCTGTGCGCCATGCGGGAGCTTTGTGACTTGCATCTGTTCGCCATGCAAGCGGGGGTGACTTGCATCTGTGCGCCACGCAAGCACTTTGTGACTCTTTTATCTGTGCGCCATTTTAGGGACAGGCGCTTTATGACTCACATCCGTGTGCCATGCAGGCGCTATGTGACTTGTATGTGTGCGCCATGCAGTCGCTCTGGGACTTGCATCTGTGTGCCACGCAGGCGTTCTGCGATTTGCATCTGAACGCCATGCAGGCGCTTTGTGACTCGCACTTGTGTGCCATGCAGGCACTCTGCGACTCGCATCTGTGCGCCATGCGGGCACTCTGTGACTCGCACCTACGTGCCATGAAGGCGCTCCGCGATTGGCATCTGAACTCCATGCAAGCACTCTGTGACTCGCATCTGTGCGCCACGCGGGCGCTCTGTGACTCGTATCCGTGCCCCATGTAGGCACTTTGCGACTGGCGTCTGTAGCCAGTGCAGCAAATCTATGACTCGCATCTGTGCGCCCTGTAGGCGCTCTGTGACTTGCATATGTGCTCAATGCAGGCGCTCTGTGACTGGTATCCGTGCGCCACGCGGGCGCTTTGTGACTTGCATCTGCTCGCCATGCAAGCGGGTGTGACTTGCATCCGTGCACCACGCAAGCGCTTTGTGACTCTTTTATCTCTGCGCCATTTCAGGTGCTCTATGACTCACATCCGTGTGCCATGCAGGCGCTCTGTGACTTGTATGTGTGCGCCATGCAGTCGCTCTCAGACTTGCATCTGTGTGCCACGCAGGCGTTCTGTGATTCGCATCTGAACGCCATGCAGGCGCTTTGTGACTTGCACTTGTGTGCCATGCAGGCACTCTGCGACTCGCATCCGTGCGCCATGCGGGCACTCTGCGACTCGCACCTGTGTGCCATGCAGGCGCTCCGTGATTGGGATCTGAACTCCATTCAAGCACTCTGTGACTCGTATCCGTGCGCCATGTAGGCACTTTGTGACTGGTATCGGTAGCCAGTGCAAGAAATCTATGACTCGCATCTGTGCGCCCTGCAGGTGCTCTGTGACTTGCATATGTGCGCGATGCAGGCGCTCTATGACTGGTATCCGTGCGCCATGCGGGCGCTTTGTGACTTGCATCTGTTCACCATGCAGGCGGGTGTGACTTGTATCTGTGCGCCACGCAAGCGCTTTGTGACTCTTTTATCTGTGCCCCATTTCAGGCGCTTTATGACTCACATCCGTGTGCCATGCAGGGTCTCTGAGACTTGCATCTGTGTGCCATGCAGGCACTCTGCGACTCGCATCTGTGCCCCATGCGGGCACTATGTGACTCGCACCTGCGTGCCATGAAGGCGCTCCGTGATTGGCATCTGAACTCCATGCAAGCACTCTGTGACTCGCATCTGTGCGCCACGCGAGCGGTGTGTGACTTGTATCCGTGCGCCATGTAGGCACTTTGTGACTGGTACGTGTAGCCAGTGCAGCAAATCTATGACTCGCATCTTCGCGTACTGCAGGTGCTCGGTGACTTGCATATGTGCGCGATGCAGGCGCTCTGTGACTGGTATCTGTGCGCCATGCGGGCGCTTTGTGACTTGCATCTGTGCGCCACGTAAGCGCTTTGTGACTCTTTTTTCTGTGCGCCATTTCAGGCGCTCTATGACTCACATCCGTGTGCCATGCAGGCGCTCTATGACTTGTACGTGTGCGCCATGCAGTGGCTTTGGGACTTGCATCTGTGTGCCACGCAGGCGTTCTATGATTCGCATCTGAACGCCATGCAGGCGCTTTGTGACTCGCACTTGTGTGCCATGCACGCACTCTGCGACTCGCATCTGGGCGCCACGTGGGCGATCTGTGACTCGTATCCGTGCGCCATGTAGGCACTTTGTGACTAGTATCTGTAGCCCGTGCAGCAAATCTATGACTCCCATCTGTGCGCCGTGCAGGCGCTCTGTGACTCGTATCCGTGCGCCATGCGGGCGCTATGTGACTTGCATCTGTTCCCATGCAAGCGGGTGTGACTTGTATCTGTGCAGCACACAAGCGCTTTGTGACTCTTTTATCTGTGCGCCATTTCAGGCGCTTTATGACTCACATCCGTGTGCCATGCAGGCGCTCTGTGACTTGTATGTGTGCGCCATGCAGTCGCTCTCAGACTTGCATCTGTGTGCCACGCAGGCGTTCTGCGATTTGCATCTGAACGCCATGCAGGCTCTTTGTGACTCGCACTTGTGTGCCATGCAGGCACTCTGCGACTCGCATCTGTGCGCCATGCGGGCACTCTGTGACTCGCACCTGTGCGCCACGCGGGCGCTCCGTGACTCGTATCCGTGCGCCATGTAGGCACTTTGTGACTGGTATCTGTAGCCAGTGCAGCAAATCTATGACCGGCATCTGTGCGCCCTGCGGGCGCTCTGTGACTTGCATATGTGCGCGATGCAGGCGCTCTGTGACTGGTATCCGTGCGCCATGCGGGCGCTTTGTGACTTGCATCTGTTCGCCATGCAGGCGGGTGTGACTTGTATCTGTGCGCCACGCAAGCGCTTTGTGACTCTTTTATCCGTGCGCCGTTTCAGGCGCTCTATGACTCACATCCGTGTGCCATGCAGGGGCTCTATGACTTGTATGTGTGCGCCATGCAGTCGCTCTGAGACTTGCATCTATGTGCCACGCAGGCGTTCTGTGATTCGCATCTAAACGCCATGCAGGCCCGCTGTGACTTGCACTTGTGTGCCATGCAGGCACTCTGCGACTCGCATCTGTGCGCCATGCGGGCACTCTGTGACTCGCACCTGCGTGCCCTGAAGGCGCTCCGTGATTGGCATCTGAACTCCATGCAAGCACTCTGCAACGCGCATCTGTGCGCCACACGGGCGCTCTGTGACTCGTATCCGTGCGCCATGTAGGCACTTTGTGACTGGTACCTGTAGCCAGTGCAGCAAATCTATGACTCGCATCTGTGCGACCTGCAGGCGCTCTGTGACTTGCATATGTGCGCGATGCAGGCGCCTTGTGACTAGTATCTGTGCGCCACGCGGGCGCTTTGTGACTTGCACCTGTTGGCCATGCAGGCGGGGGTGACTTGCATCTGTGCGCCACGCAAGCGCTTTGCGACTCTTTTTTCTGTGCGCCATTTCGGGCGCTCTATGACTCACATCCGTGTGCCATGCAGGCGCTGTGTGACTTGTATGTGTGCGCCATGCAATCGCTTTGAGACTTGCATCTGTGTGCCACGCAGGCGTTCTATGATTCGCATGTGAACGCCATGCAGGCGCTTTGTGACTCGCACTTGTGTGCCATGCAGGCACTCTGTTACTCGTATCCGTGCGCCATGTAGGCACTTTGTGACTGGTATCTGTAGCCAGTGCGGCAAATCTATGACTCGCATCTGTGCGGCCCGCAGGCGCTCTTTGACTGGTATCCGTGCGCCATGCGGGCACTTTGTGACTTGCATCTATTCGCCATGCAAGCGGGTGTGACTTGTGTCTGTGCACCACGCAAGCGCCTTGTGACGCTTTTATCTGTGCGCCATTTCAGGCCCTTTATGAATCACATACGTGTGCCATGCAGGCGCTCTGTGACTTGTATGTGTGCGCCATGCAGTCGCTCTGAGACTTGCATCTGTGTGCCACACAGGCGTTCTGTGATTCGCATCTGAACGCCATGCATGCTCTTTGTGACTCGGGCTTGTGTGCCGTGCAGGCACTCTGCGACTCGCATCTGTGCGCCATGCGGGCACTCTGTGACTCGCACCTGTGTGCCATGCACGCGCTCCGTGATTGGCATCTTAACTCCATGCAAGCACTCTGTGACTCGTATCCGTGCGCCATGTAGGCACTTTGTGACTCGTATCTGTAGCCCATGCAGCAAATCTATGACTCGCATCTGTGCGCCCTGCAGGCGCTCTGTGACTTGCATATGTGCGCCCTGCAGGCGCTCTGTGACTGGTATCTGTGCGCCATGCGGGAGCTTTGTGACTTGCATCTGTTCGCCATGCAAGCGGGGGTGACTTGCATCTGTGCGCCACGCAAGCACTTTGTGACTCTTTTATCTGTGCGCCATTTTAGGGACAGGCGCTTTATGACTCACATCCGTGTGCCATGCAGGCGCTATGTGACTTGTATGTGTGCGCCATGCAGTCGCTCTGGGACTTGCATCTGTGTGCCACGCAGGCGTTCTGTGATTCGCATCTGAACGCCATGCAGGCTCTTTGTGACTCGCACTTGTGTGCCATGCAGGCACTCTGCGACTCGCATCTGTGCGCCATGCGGGCACTCTGTGACTCGCACCTACGTGCCATGAAGGCGCTCCGCGATTGGCATCTGAACTCCATGCAAGCACTCTGTGACTCGCATCTGTGCGCCACGCGGGCGCTTTGTGACTCGTATCCGTGCCCCATGTAGGCACTTTGCGACTGGCGTCTGTAGCCAGTGCAGCAAATCTATGACTCGCATCTGTGCGCCCTGTAGGCGCTCTGTGACTTGCATATGTGCGCAATGCAGGCGCTCTGTGACTGGTATCCGTGCGCCACGCGGGCGCTTTGTGACTTGCATCTGCTCGCCATGCAAGCGGGTGTGACTTGCATCCGTGCACCACGCAAGCGCTTTGTGACTCTTTTATCTCTGCGCCATTTCAGGTGCTCTATGACTCACATCCGTGTGCCATGCAGGCGCTCTGTGACTTGTATGTGTGCGCCATGCAGTCGCTCTCAGACTTGCATCTGTGTGCCACGCAGGCGTTCTGTGATTCGCATCTGAACGCCATGCAGGCGCTTTGTGACTTGCACTTGTGTGCCATGCAGGCACTCTGCGACTCGCATCCGTGCGCCATGCGGGCACTCTGCGACTCGCACCTGTGTGCCATGCAGGCGCTCCGTGATTGGGATCTGAACTCCATTCAAGCACTCTGTGACTCGTATCCGTGCGCCATGTAGGCACTTTGTGACTGGTATCGGTAGCCAGTGCAGCAAATCTATGACTCGCATCTGTGCGCCCTGCAGGTGCTCTGTGACTTGCATATGTGCGCGATGCAGGCGCTCTATGACTGGTATCCGTGCGCCATGCGGGCGCTTTGTGACTTGCATCTGTTCACCATGCAGGCGGGTGTGACTTGTATCTGTGCGCCACGCAAGCGCTTTGTGACTCTTTTATCTGTGCGCCATTTCAGGCGCTTTATGACTCACATCCGTGTGCCATGCAGGGTCTCTGAGACTTGCATCTGTGTGCCATGCAGGCACTCTGCGACTCGCATCTGTGCCCCATGCGGGCACTATGTGACTCGCACCTGCGTGCCATGAAGGCGCTCCGTGATTGGCATCTGAACTCCATGCAAGCACTCTGTGACTCGCATCTGTGCGCCACGCGAGCGGTGTGTGACTCGTATCCGTGCGCCATGTAGGCACTTTGTGACTGGTACGTGTAGCCAGTGCAGCAAATCTATGACTCGCATCTTCGCGTACTGCACGTGCTCGGTGACTTGCATATGTGCGCGATGCAGGCGCTCTGTGACTGGTATCTGTGCGCCATGCGGGCGCTTTGTGACTTGCATCTGTGCGCCACGTAAGCGCTTTGTGACTCTTTTTTCTGTGCGCCATTTTAGGGACAGGCGCTCTATGACTCACATCCGTGTGCCATGCAGGCGCTCTATGACTTGTACGTGTGCGCCATGCAGTGGCTTTGGGACTTGCATCTGTGTGCCACGCAGGCGTTCTATGATTCGCATCTGAACGCCATGCAGGCGCTTTGTGACTCGCACTTGTGTGCCATGCACGCACTCTGCGACTCGCATCTGGGCGCCACGTGGGCGATCTGTGACTCGTATCCGTGCGCCATGTAGGCACTTTGTGACTAGTATCTGTAGCCCGTGCAGCAAATCTATGACTCCCATCTGTGCGCCGTGCAGGCGCTCTGTGACTCGTATCCGTGCGCCATGCGGGCGCTATGTGACTTGCATCTGTGCAGCACACAAGCGCTTTGTGACTCTTTTATCTGTGCGCCATTTCAGGCGCTTTATGACTCACATCCGTGTGCCATGCAGGCGCTCTGTGACTTGTATGTGTGCGCCATGCAGTCGCTCTCAGACTTGCATCTGTGTGCCACGCAGGCGTTCTGCGATTTGCATCTGAACGCCATGCAGGCTCTTTGTGACTCGCACTTGTGTGCCATGCAGGCACTCTGCGACTCGCATCTGTGCGCCATGCGGGCACTCTGTGACTCGCACCTGTGCGCCACGCGGGCGCTCCGTGACTCGTATCCGTGCGCCATGTAGGCACTTTGTGACTGGTATCTGTAGCCAGTGCAGCAAATCTATGACCGGCATCTGTGCGCCCTGCGGGCGCTCTGTGACTTGCATATGTGCGCGATGCAGGCGCTCTGTGACTGGTATCCGTGCGCCATGCGGGCGCTTTGTGACTTGCATCTGTTCGCCATGCAGGCGGGTGTGACTTGCATCTGTTCGCCATGCAGGCGGGTGTGACTTGTATCTGTGCGCCACGCAAGCGCTTTGTGACTCTTTTATCCGTGCGCCGTTTCAGGCGCTCTATGACTCACATCCGTGTGCCATGCAGGGGCTCTATGACTTGTATGTGTGCGCCATGCAGTCGCTCTGAGACTTGCATCTATGTGCCACGCAGGCGTTCTGTGATTCGCATCTAAACGCCATGCAGGCCCGCTGTGACTTGCACTTGTGTGCCATGCAGGCACTCTGCGACTCGCATCTGTGCGCCATGCGGGCACTCTGTGACTCGCACCTGCGTGCCCTGAAGGCGCTCCGTGATTGGCATCTGAACTCCATGCAAGCACTCTGCAACGCGCATCTGTGCGCCACACGGGCGCTCTGTGACTCGTATCCGTGTGCCATGTAGGCACTTTGTGACTGGTACCTGTAGCCAGTGCAGCAAATCTATGACTCGCATCTGTGCGACCTGCAGGCGCTCTGTGACTTGCATATGTGCGCGATGCAGGCGCCTTGTGACTAGTATCTGTGCGCCACGCGGGCGCTTTGTGACTTGCACCTGTTGGCCATGCAGGCGGGGGTGACTTGCATCTGTGCGCCACGCAAGCGCTTTGCGACTCTTTTTTCTGTGCGCCATTTCGGGCGCTCTATGACTCACATCCGTGTGCCATGCAGGCGCTGTGTGACTTGTATGTGTGCGCCATGCAATCGCTTTGAGACTTGCATCTGTGTGCCACGCAGGCGTTCTATGATTCGCATGTGAACGCCATGCAGGCGCTTTGTGACTCGCACTTGTGTGCCATGCAGGCACTCTGTTACTCGTATCCGTGCGCCATGTAGGCACTTTGTGACTGGTATCTGTAGCCAGTGCGGCAAATCTATGACTCGCATCTGTGCGGCCCCCAGGCGCTCTTTGACTGGTATCCGTGCGCCATGCGGGCACTTTGTGACTTGCATCTATTCGCCATGCAAGCGGGTGTGACTTGTGTCTGTGCACCACGCAAGCGCCTTGTGACGCTTTTATCTGTGCGCCATTTCAGGCCCTTTATGAATCACATCCGTGTGCCATGCAGGCGCTCTGTGACTTGTATGTGTGCGCCATGCAGTCGCTCTGAGACTTGCATCTGTGTGCCACACAGGCGTTCTGTGATTCGCATCTGAACGCCATGCATGCTCTTTGTGACTCGGGCTTGTGTGCCGTGCAGGCACTCTGCGACTCGCATCTGTGCGCCATGCGGGCACTCTGTGACTCGCACCTGTGTGCCATGCACGCGCTCCGTGATTGGCATCTTAACTCCATGCAAATCTATGACTCGCATCTGTGCGCCCTGTAGGCGCTCTGTGACTTGCATATGTGCGCAATGCAGGCGCTCTGTGACTGGTATCCGTGCGCCACGCGGGCGCTTTGTGACTTGCATCTGCTCGCCATGCAAGCGGGTGTGACTTGCATCCGTGCACCACGCAAGCGCTTTGTGACTCTTTTATCTCTGCGCCATTTCAGGTGCTCTATGACTCACATCCGTGTGCCATGCAGGCGCTCTGTGACTTGTATGTGTGCGCCATGCAGTCGCTCTCAGACTTGCATCTGTGTGCCACGCAGGCGTTCTGTGATTCGCATCTGAACGCCATGCAGGCGCTTTGTGACTTGCACTTGTGTGCCATGCAGGCACTCTGCGACTCGCATCCGTGCGCCATGCGGGCACTCTGCGACTCGCACCTGTGTGCCATGCAGGCGCTCCGTGATTGGGATCTGAACTCCATTCAAGCACTCTGTGACTCGTATCCGTGCGCCATGTAGGCACTTTGTGACTGGTATCGGTAGCCAGTGCAGCAAATCTATGACTCGCATCTGTGCGCCCTGCAGGTGCTCTGTGACTTGCATATGTGCGCGATGCAGGCGCTCTATGACTGGTATCCGTGCGCCATGCGGGCGCTTTGTGACTTGCATCTGTTCACCATGCAGGCGGGTGTGACTTGTATCTGTGCGCCACGCAAGCGCTTTGTGACTCTTTTATCTGTGCGCCATTTCAGGCGCTTTATGACTCACATCCGTGTGCCATGCAGGGTCTCTGAGACTTGCATCTGTGTGCCATGCAGGCACTCTGCGACTCGCATCTGTGCCCCATGCGGGCACTATGTGACTCGCACCTGCGTGCCATGAAGGCGCTCCGTGATTGGCATCTGAACTCCATGCAAGCACTCTGTGACTCGCATCTGTGCGCCACGCGAGCGGTGTGTGACTCGTATCCGTGCGCCATGTAGGCACTTTGTGACTGGTACGTGTAGCCAGTGCAGCAAATCTATGACTCGCATCTTCGCGTACTGCACGTGCTCGGTGACTTGCATATGTGCGCGATGCAGGCGCTCTGTGACTGGTATCTGTGCGCCATGCGGGCGCTTTGTGACTTGCATCTATTGGCCAAGGCAGGCGGGTGTGACTTGCATCTGTGCGCCTCGCAAGCACTTTGTGACTCTTTTTTCTTTGCGCCATTTCAGGCGCTCTATGACTCACATCCGTGTGCCATGCAGGCGCTCTGTGACTTGTATGTGTGCGCCATGCAGTCGCTTTGGGACTTGCATCTGTGTGCCACACAGGCGTTCTGTGATTTGCATGTGAACGCCATGCATGCTCTTTGTGACTCGCACTTGTGTGCCATGCAGGCACTCTGCGACTCGCATCTGTGCGCCATGCGGGCACTCTGTGACTCGCACCTGTGTGCCATGCACACGCTCCGTGATTGGCATCTGAACTGCATTCAAGCACTCTGTGACTCGCATCTGTGCGCCACGCGGGCGCTCTGTGATTCGTATCCGTGCGCCATGTGGGCACTTTGTGACTGGTATCTGTAGCGAGTGCGGCAAATCTATGACTCGCATTTGTGCGCCCTGCAGGCGCTCTGTGACTTGCATATGTGCGCGATGCAGGCGCTCTGTGACTCGTATCCGTGCGCCATGCGGGCACTTTGTGACTTGCATCTGTTCGCCATGCAAGCGGGTGTGACTTGTATCTGTGCACCACGCAAGCGCTTTGTGACTCTTTTATCTGTGCGCCATTTTAGGCGCTCTATGACTCACATCCGTGTGCCATGCAGGCGCTTTGTGACTTGTATGTGTGCGCCATGCAGTCGCTCTGAAACTTGCATCTGTGTGCCACGCAGGCGTTCTGTGATTCGCATCTGAACGCCATGCAGGCTCTTTGTGACTCGCACTTGTGTGCCATGCAGGCACTCTGTGACTCGCATCTGTGCGCCATGCGGGCACTCTGTGACTTGCACCTGCGTGCCATGAAGGCGCTCCGTGATTGGCATCTAAACTCCATGCAAGCACTGTGTGACTCGCATTTGTGCGCCACGCGTGCGCTCTGTGACTCGTATCTGTGCGCCATGTAGGCACTTTGTGACTGTTATCTGTAGCCAGTGCAGCAAATCTATGACTCGCATCTGTGCGCCCTGCAGGCGCTCTGTGACTTGCATATGTGCGCGATGCAGGCGCTCTGTGACTGGTATCCGTGCGCCATGCGGGCGCTTTGTGACTTGCATCTGTTCGCCATGCAGGCGGGTGTGAATTGCATTTGTGTGCCACGCAAGGTCTTTGTGACTCTTTTATCCGTGCGCCTTTTCAGGCGCTCTATGACTCACATCCGTGTGCATGTGTGCCATGTAGGCACTTTGTGACTCGCATCTGTGCGCGATGCCGGCGCTCTGTGACTCGCATCTGTGTGCCATGCAGGCAATCTGTGACTTACGGTCGTGTTGCATGCAAGCATTCTGGGACACACATCGAAACGCCGTGCAGGCGTCCTGTGGCTCGCATCTGTCTGCCACGTAGGAGCTCTTTGACTCACATCTGAACACTATGCAGGCGCTCTTTGACTCGCATGCGTGAGCTTTGCAAGCGCTGTTGACAGGCTGTCGTGTGCCATGCAGGCACTCCGGGACGCGCATCTGGACGCCATGTAGGCGCTCTAGGATTCGCATTTGAACGCCATGCAGGCGCTCTGTGACTCGCACCTGTGTGCCATGCAGGCACTTTGTGACTCGCATGTGTGTGCCATGCAAGCAATGCGTGACCCGCACCACTGTGCTATGCAGGCGCTCGGTGCCTCACTTCTGAACTCCATGCAGGCACTCTGTGTCTCGCATCTGTGCGCCATGCAGGCGCTATGTGACTCGCATATGTGCGCCATGCAGGCGCTCTGTGCCTCACAGTCATGTGCCATGCAAGCACTCCGGGACACACATCTGCACGTCATGCACGCATCCTATGGCTCGCATCTGTGGGCCACGCAGGCGCTCTGTGACTCGCATCTGAACGCTAGGCGGGCACGTTGTGATTGGCATCGATGCCCTTTGCAGGCGATGTGTGACTCGCTGTCTTGTGCCCCGCAGGCACTCCGGGATGCGCACCTGACCGCCATGCAGGCGCTCTGTCGCTCGCAGCTGTGTGCCATGGAGGCACTCTGCGACTGGCATGTGTGCCATTTTCTGGCACTCTGTGACTCGCACCCGTGTGCCATGCAAACGCTCCATGACTGGCATCTGAACTCCATGCAAGCACTCCGTGACTCGCATCTGTGCGCCATGTAGGCGCTCTGTTACTCGCATTTGTGCGCAATGCATGCGCTCTATGACTCACATTCGTGTGCCATGCAAGCAGTCCGGGACACACATCGGAACGCCATGCACGCGTCCTGTGGCTCGCATCTGTGTGCCATGTAGGCGCTCTGTGACTTGCATCTGAACACTATGCAAGCGCTCTGTGACTGGCATCCGTGCGCTTTGCAAGCACTGTGTGACTCGCTGTGGTGTGCCACGCAGTCACTCCGGGACGCGCATGTGAACGCCATGCAGGCGCTCTGTGATTCGCATCTGTGTGCCATGCAGGCGCCCTCTGACTCGCATGTGTGCGCCATGCAGGCGCTCTGTGACATGCATCTATGTGCCATGTAGGCGCTCGGTAACTCGCCGCTGAACGACATGCAGGCGCTCTATGACTCGCATCTGTGTGCCATGCAGGCGCTCTCTGACTCGCGGTTGTGTGCCATGCAAGCACTCCGGGACACACATCTAAGCGCCATCCAGGTGTCGTGTGGCTCGCATGGGTGTGCCATGCAGGCGCTCTGTGACTGGCATCAGTGCGCCATTCCGGCGTTCTGTGACGTGCCTCTATGCGCCATGCAGGCGCTCTGTGGCCGGCATCGGTGCTCCATAGGCGCTCTGTGAAGCGTATCTACGGGCCATGCAAGCGCTATGCGACTTGTATCCGAGGGCAATGCGGTCGCTCCGTAGCACGCATCTGAACGCCATGCTAGCACTATGTCGCTTGCATCTGTGCGCCATGCAGGCGGCCTCTGACCCGCTTCTTTGCGACATGCACGTGCTCTGTGATTTGCCGCAGTTCACCATGCAAGTCCTCTGTGAAGCTTATGTGTCTGCCCTGCAGGTGCTCTGTGACTGGCATCGGCGCGCTATGCAGGCGCTCTTTGACCCGCACATGCGTGCCATGCAGGCGCGTTGTGACGCACTTGTGTGCGTCATGCAAGCGCTCTGGGACTTGCATCCGCGCACTATGCAGGGGCCCCTAGACTTGCATCTATGGAAGCGTTCCGTGGCACGCATTTGTGCGCCATGCAAGCGCTCTGTGGCTCGCATCAGTGTGCCATGCAGGCACGGTATGATTCATAACTGTGCATTACGCAAGCGTTGTGTGACTCGCATCTGTGCACCAAGTAGGCATTCTTTGGCTTGCATCTGTGCATCATGCAGGCGCTCCGTGACTCGCATTCGTGCGCCATGGGGGCGCACTGTGACTCGCATCTGCGTGTCATGCGGGCGCTCTGTGACCCACATCGGTGCGTCATTACGGCGCTTTGTGACTCGCATCTGTGCGCCATGTAGGCGCCTTGTGACTCGAATATGTGTGCCATGTAGGCGCTCTGCAACTGGCCTCTATGCACCACACAAGATGGCAAAAAGAACCGGCTCTGTTGGAGGAACCCGTCGTGTGGCAGAGGCACTCCCCTCCACACATCAGGATCGCCCCAGCAAGGAAGTCCCCCGTGGCAAGCCACAATGGTCCCAAGGGTGGCGGGGCACCTCTCGAACAGACTATAAGCAAGAAAAGAAGGGGAGGATACCTCCAAATGCCGTGAAAACAACGCGGCAGCAAACTTAGATGCTCCGCGATTCGCACCTATGCGCCATGCAAGCGCGTTGTGACTCGCATTTGAACGCTATGCCCTGTGATGCGCATCTGTATGCCATGCAGGCACTTTGGGACTCGCAGCGGTGCGCCATGTAGGCGCTCCGTGAGTAACATCTCTGCGCCATGCAGACGCTCTGTGACTCACTGCTGTGTGCCACGCAGGCGCTCTTTGACTCGCATGTGTGCGCTATGCAGGCACCCTGTGACCCACATCTGTACGCCATGCAGGCGCTCTGTGAGTAGCATCTCTGTGCCATGCAGGCGCTCTGTGACTCGCATTCTCCCCTATGCCGCTTGTTGACATCGTATCCACCGCACAAGGCGGGGCGGGGGGGTATTTCTGGGCTTTGTCTGTTGCCTTCTCCGGTATATTCTGATGTGTGCTTCTGTCTTGTGCTCGGTATGTCTCCTAAATGACGTGCTGTGGGGCCCCCGGGTAGGTGCCGCCCGGCGTCTTCTGTGGGTTGGTGGTTGTGTGTCCCGATGCCCACGGCGTCGTGCGGTGAGCGACACCCCACCGTTGGCCTGTGTCTATACCCTCCCATGCCTTGAGCTCGCTGGGAGGGGTCTCCGACGGGGGCCTCGGTCCATGTCCACGTCTCCCCAGTGAGGTGCGACCGGCTGGTGCCTGGGGAGTGGAAGGGAGGCTAGGGGGGGGGGGGTGACGTCATGGACGTCGAGGGAGAGGACACCCCCCACGCCCCCCGCGCAGCCCAAAACAGAAAGCCCCCCCCCCCCCCGACACAACTGCCCCCCCCTCCCGAGGCCCCCTGTACGGGCACCCCCGCAGAGCATGCGGAGGGTGAGCGGGCCGGGGGGGATGTGGCCCAGTGGCAGCAGCAGCAAAAGAAGCAATTGGGCCTGTGGCAGGTACCGGCAATCTCCGCAGAGGCAGCCCCAGGGTCATGTAGCACCGCCTTGCTGGAGCCCACGACAACAAGCGGGCCGCTGAGGTGGAGTGTGACCGCATGCGCCGTGACCGCAACAATCTGAGGGAGTACAAGGAGCGGCTGATCGGGAAGGTGAATACCTTGGAGCCGGAGGCGCGGCGGCCGAAGGAGGGCAAGGCTCCCGGCCGGACGGCAGAGGGGGAGCCCGAGATCCCCAGGGCCGAGAGCGTGGTGGGGTGATGGGGGATGGGGGGCGCCCAACCCCGCCTGCACCCGGTTCCTCTTGGCCGGGGCGCAGCATGTGCACGCGGAGGTGGCGGACAGCTAGATGTCCGCCGTCGCCATGCACGTGCACATGGCACTCTTGCAGGCCAAGATGGAGGAGAAGATTGGGACGGTCGCTCCCGATCTGAGCAGGGTGGAAAAGGCCCATGTCCGGCTCGTGGACCGGTACCCCCCTCACCGCCTCACAGCCGCGGCGTTGGACACCGTCTTCCAGGGGGAGAAGCAAAGGCTCCAGGGCTCCGCTGTGCAGAGTTCTGCCGGAGGGAGGGGTGAAGGCCTGTCCTTGACCCTGTGACCTGCTTTCAAAAATAACGTGCACGAATGTTATGCACATACAACTACCGCCCGTCCCCCCCTCCCGCTTGGCGACGCCCGCGCGGTTGGATTTAAGTACATGTGAAGTAACTCCCCCCCACTTCGCAAAGTTTGCGACGGATGGATACCACATCAACTTACTTCATAATCTTGTGCTCCTATCATTTGGGTCAATGTACAATAACACCCTCCTCCCGCCTATTCTTCCTTTTACCAAGTGACCCAGCATGAGCAATGCATGTGTTCCCGCATGTTGGCGATATGTGATGGATACATACTGCATATATACCGCATACCGCATACCGCATCAATTTTCGCACACATCTGCGCACTACATTGGTTGATTATGCGTGCGCATCGCACAATGCTGCTTCACTGATGGTGAAACCCTGTCTCAGTGTATCCATCTGCCGTTTGTTCCTTTGGGTGTTTGACAGCTGGTTGGCTGATGAGGGCGTGCATCTGTCAGGGTTAAACAAGCCCGCACCAAGTACAAAAAAAGAATGACACATACCGTCTTGTGCTCATGCTGCCGCCGTTTTGTGGGTGTGCCAAGAAATATGATTGAGACCTAGTGTACAAGCAAGTTGGATTTCCTTGACGGTGAAATCAATTGACATTTCATATCAAAAACAAACCGCGCGACGTTTCATGTCAAAGAAGGAGAAATTCGCGTGAAATTCATACGAAATTGGCCCGAATTTCGTGGCAATTGACTGTGAGGTGTTCATTGACACCATGTGAATTCGTACGAAATTTGTACCGATTTCGTACAAATTTCGAACGAATCTGACTGAATTTGGTCACATTGTGCATTGGGACCATAGGGTGTTACGTAAAACGCTCCCCATGTTCAGAGGGTCTCCTACCCACACAGTGGGGTGCCGTGATGGGGCATGGCCCAATGAGCCGTTCCATTTGATAACTGATCACTCGCGACGGATGCGTCTACAAGACCTCCAGGGAAGTTGTTAGCAAGGAGCTCGCAGCACCCTACAGTGTGAAGGACCTGCCCGATACCGGGCAAATAGTCCTTACCCCGGAGACAAGAGTTACACGTACCGTGCAGCCTGAGCCCAACATGGAGGACAGGTTGATTATGGCTGTTTGGCGGATCCGGTCGTTGCACCTCTCTAGGACACAGGTGCGGTACTTGGTGGGGAGCATAATGTACGGTGCGATATGAGAACAGGTGTACGGCATGCTTTGAAAGCTAGCTTCACCGGAGTCATCGGCGTTCACTGCCTATGCGGGAGACGACACAGCCATCCATGGTGCGGCTTGCTACCTCCTTGACCGCATCAGGCACCTGTACAAGTGTGGACCCCCCCACCTTCGGACATCATGCAGCCTGGGTACCAGTGGCTGCATTGGTTGCCTATTGCAGTGGATGGTACATCGAGGCACAAGACCTCGTATGTCCATTGCACGCTGGGTGGGACCGCTAGCGCCAACCAACTATCTAGTTGGTGGCTACTGGGGGGCAGTGAAAAATGGGAGACCCTTTACGCGGCCTCCCAAAAAAAACATTTTGATGATGAGTTGCGCAAGGCCGCAATCGTAAGTTTTCAGGATACGGGAGGACATGATAGGTAGTCCCTTTTTTTTGTGTGTGCAGATGGGAAAGCGCACGTGCTCATGGCGGGCTGCCAAGATTGGAAGGCAGAATCCCCCCGAGCCACGGTGTACTAGGTCTGCATGCGGAACTATGGTCTTTGCCTTGCTGCCTTTGGCACAGCAAGTGCAATAGATGCGGATTGGATAGGGGCTGTTGCCCTGGGCTCTATATATAGGACCGTTACAGGGGATAGGTGAGTGCCTGATTATGGCCCCCACGGGGTCCTCCATGTGCTGTTGTGCGGCATCAACGGGACACGGGACCTAGTTGTACAATTGATAGATGAGGAACCGGCAACTGTGGCACGCACCGTGCTGCGGCAAATTTTAGATTAGGCACGGCTTGCTGCAAAAACTTGCACCCGTGCCTCATTATATAATGAGAAGGCAAACCGCAAGGGGACCGTAAGGATGGAGTGTGCCGATGCCATCACCCCAGTGTGAGGCGGCATCAAGTAGCAGGGGGAAGTTGGAAGTCGGTGTGCAACACGTGGTGGGGGAATTTTGCAAGCATGTGCGTGTTCGCTTGGCGTTCCGCATGTTTCTCGGGAGCCCACTTGGGGCGGCTCCGGAGACATAGCATAGCCCATGGGCACTGCCCACAGTGACCTCCAGTGGGGCCAACTTCTGTGGATGCATCATTGGATCGACCACATGTGCTTTTTTTTTGGAGAATCTTGTCAAAGTTCTCCTGCTTTGCCATGGAGGGGAGTCACCGGAGGCTGAAGCGATTGTTGCACAACAGCGCGGGTGTGCTAGGGTTGCGTAGGGGTGCAACTGCTTGTGGACAACCACGCCATTGATGATAGCCTGGTGGCGCATGGGTGGGATGCGACCAAAAGGGCACAACATGGGTAACAGCCCATCAGTGTACACACGTACACGAGCCGTACAAGAAGAAGGCTTCTTACCGACGGGCAGCCCCTTCCGACCCCAGAGCGGAGGTTCCAATGTCGCAAGAGCCGAATGTGAGAATACAACACGACCCCGAAGCATTGTTGCCCGTGGCCACGGTGCATGCACGCGTGCATGGGGTGTGTGTGCTCCGTGTGTTAGGGCAAATGAGGGGGTCAACAAGGGTGAAATTTGGATGAATTCGTACGAATTCACATGAACTTCGTACCAAATTCGTGCAAATTCGTACAAATCTATGCCCATGGAACGGCTACAGACTTGCCGGGGTTTGGTGGATGTTTTTGGGGCGGGACTTTCACTGGATGCTGGGTAATGAAACTGGGGCATGACTTTTACCCCCTCAACTCCCTCGAAAGCAACCAAAAATGTGTGGTTTTCGTCAAAAAACCTCAAAATTCGAGCAAATTCGCGCGAATTTGAATCCTCCATTCAAACGACCGCTTATCCTCCGTTACTGAAGGGTACACCCGGGTGGTTCGGATGATACCCCGGCCGGACACCCTCCACGCGGCGAACGCGCCATTGAGCACACGATTGCTTGTCCTGGCCGACAAACACTCACGTCACCACAAAGGTGCACGATAACCTTGGCCATTGTGGGGACGTGCGTTGCCGGGCGCAAAAGCGGCTAACGTTGCCAGTCATCAAGTAGGAATTGTAGTCCGTGGGCGTCGGAGCATGCCTGCGAAATCCACGTCCGGTGGCGGACCTCGTGTCGTAGAAGTGCGGCCACATAGCTGCTGCGACAGTTCAGGGTAGACACAATGGTGTGCAGGAACTGAACGGCATGCCGTTCCCGTAGGCGGGGCGCGTGCAAGCCCAACACATGGAGAGGCCCATAGAGCAGGGCCCTAGGGAAGTTGTGGGCCGTCCCAGCGCCTGTCGGTGTATGCCATCCGATAGACGCTAGCACGCGTCCGCTTTGATGCCCCACGGCAGAATCCCGTCAAGAACGAAGGTGGCCACTACCCGCAGCGCAAGCCGTACGCCGACTCCCTCCTCAGCACCGATCAGTGCAGGTCACGCATGCCTCCTCGTCTTCGGACGGCGTTGCCCTGCGCCGCTCTCCCACGACAATGGGCATCTTCACCATGGACACCCACGAGTTTGGGTCCGCCACTTTCACCACGGACCAAGGGTCTACAAAAACAGCGCTGCCATCACCTAGTATAGCGGCGTTAGTGAACGACCTCGGACCACACGCACCATCACAGGCTACGAATGCTGCTTCTCCCTCACGAGCGCGATGCACTCCGTATGTTAATCGCCTGCGAGTGCAATACGCGGTTGCGAAACATCTCTGGCAGGCGGAGGTGTACGTTCCCATCAAGGTTGGCACAGCGGTTGTGCCCTCTAGTGCTACAAGTTGGTCTGGCTCCAGCGCATGGAACACGACCTCGCAACATTGCGTCTACCAGCGGCTGCAATTGGCCCCATGCCTTTCATCACTGATGTAGGGAACGGGTGTTGGAGCGAAGCACTGAGCAACAACTGCAGTCCCTGCTGTGTGACTACACGACGGATGTCCCGCTGCCTGCGCTACACGAGGCGATCACGGCGCTCGGTGACACCGCGGGGACCGCACCACGTCACCTCTCTGACCCTTGGCACTGGCTCACACTGGAAGGGGAGCTCTATGTTGTGAGTGACCTGCAGGTCATGTTAACTACCAAAGGAGTTTTGCCGTCGGTCACTGCCGATGTTCTGACTTCCACGGGGGTACACATTGTTACCCACTACCCGGTGGCCATGGCTTTCACACAAATCGCAGATGCTACCTCCCGGGGGCTGCTCTTGAGGTGGAACCCCTATTTCCGGCGCATTCACGAAAACTTGTTTCGGTCAAGGGTACGACAATTGCTCGGACTCACGGAGGCGGATCAGTCAGCCGAGTTCCGAGGCACGCAATTTTCGAGATTGGTGACGGACCCCATTTCACAGTGGTTGCCGCCACAGCTGCGGTCACCATGGGCCGAATGGCACAAAAAAGATGGGCCGGGGCAATGGGCAGTTATCCGTGACATGCCTACGAGGTCCCTCATAACCCCGCATGTGGCGCCGGCCGTCCTACACCACATCTACCCTTACATTCGGTGGTGCGCAGCCGACCTAGTCGCCACCGCGCAACAAAAGTTTCCGGTGGGCTCTCCACGCGTGCTCGAGGCGTCTACACTGCTGCTCCGTGATGAAGAAATGGCAGGCCAGGTGATGGATCTTGCGTCGCCCCCATGGGTACGAGGTTCAAAATTGGCGTTGCACCTGGTTTCGGGTTGAGAGACCCTCCGTCCATGTGTTCTGCGCATGAGTTCCTACGCGCCTCCTGTTTGCCGGAGCTGTCTTTAGTGGTGTGGAGTGCGGCCAGGAACGTCGCTACCCATGCGGAGCTTGGCGCGTTTTTGGTTGATGATGCCCTCTGCCCTCCCCTGGCCATCTCCGCAGCCCGCACCACAAGGGCGGTCCTAGATAAGTTGGCGATTGGGGACTCTGTGCCCATCGACGTGCTGTCGCAGTTCGAGGCGGCAGTCCGGCCGGGGCCTGCAAGGCAGGACGATGCACAACTTTGTAAGTTGACCGAGCAGCACCGGCAGACGTGTGACACCTTGCAAGCGACGGAAGACGCACTGCGTTCAGCACGCGAAGGCCCAATCCATCAAAGAAAGTTGCACGATGCTGCCACTGAGCATCTACAGTCCCGCATTGATGATCTCCAAGTGGAGGTCACCAAGTTGGTACAGACCCTGGATTGCAACCGTACCGCTGCTGAAGGGGCGGGTGCTGTCGACACGCGTATCCACCCGGCTCCGAAGACCCTGCTTTCTCTCGCTCGCAAAATCCCTTCCCAAGGGACAGAAGTCCCCATCGCCTTGCAATTAGCTTTGGAGCAGCTACGCCCTGCTAACTACCCACGGATGGACAAACATTGTCCGGCGTGGTATGCGTGTTTGCCAGTTCTTTTGACGGCTTTGGTCGCGAGAGGGTCCCTAGCCTTCCGGGATTTGCAGCTCTTCTTTGCGCAATTCAAATCCACGCCTGACACGCCTCCGCCGATTGCGACTCCGACAGCTAAGCGTCCCCGAGAGTCCCCTATTGTGGATCTCATGGGCGCTGACGACCCAGTGATCTCAGCCTTGCCGCTCAAGACAAAGGAATCCGTGCTAGTGGGAGCGACGGCTCCCGTAAACCGTGACGCGGGTCACATCCCCTATGGCGTACCTCCGGTGCTGAGTGGGTTTCCCACCTGGCTCAATACAATGGAAGACAAAAGTGGGGGGCCTTGCACTTGCCTTTCATTTGGCCATGCAGCTGGCGGGATGCGATGTGCCCAAGTTCCCGGATGACTCACTACGGGGCGGTGGGAACGCCTTCGGGCCTCTCTGCCCTTGAAGCCCACCGTCACTCAAGCAGTCGCAGACTTCGTCAAGGCCCACCCTCAAGATGACCCTTCTGTCCTGGCGGCTGGCTAGAGCCCGGTGGTACAAGCACAGAAGACCAATCAGTCCACGGGTAGTCAGGGTTGTGGGGGGTGGGCGCACTCTGAGCCAGCGCAGCTCCAAGTGGGCTGCAACGTCCACTGGACTCCTGTCTGGGACCCCCCATCCCAGCCCATGTGTGTGAGGGTGCTAGCCGGTTTTCGGCGCTCCCATTTTCACGATAACTTGCACTGTATTGGATGAGTATGTCCGGGCAAAAGTTTCCTTTGCTAACCTAAGAGTCCGCGAGGAGGCTTGAGCGTTGGTGGAGCAGCAGGGTACCGTCACACGGGGAGGCCGGAGAGTTCAGTGGCACAAGTCCTAAAGACAGCCCTGGACCCCCTACACAAGTCGGGGGAAGGGTGGGTCTGCACATCGGTCCACCGCGGGCGCATGTGCCGTGCCCACGCCCCGCAGAAGTGGGGCGTCGGCGGCATCTCCCGCCCTCGCCCATGGGCCCGCAAGTGGCCCGGATGAAGGAGGTTCGACGTCAGCACAAGCGGTCCCGCTCGGAGAAACGAGAACGTTGCCGCTCCCCTTCCGGAGGGTTAGAGACCCCGTGGTGACTGGCGCGAGGCTGAGTTTGGCCCTAGAAAAACCTCAAAGGGGAGGTAGTACACCCTCCCCGCTTCCAATGGGAAAACCCTCTCTTGCGCAAAACGTCTTGCAGACTCGCTACCGCGTGGCCAAACAGCTGATACACTACACAATGTGAGCTCCATTTTGCAGGTGAACAAGTGTAATCAAAACGTGCGCAAACAAGAGTGACATTGGTCAGTGCCCCCGGTGCCGGCACTGGGGACACCAAAGGGAGGGGGAGTGCCACGTGCCCTACTAGTTGGTGCCGGTCTAGCACATATCCCCTCTGTTGATATCGCGCCTCAGGGGGCCTAATTGTAGCACGAACTTAGCCTCAGGTCTCAGGGAACGTGGCGGCTCTTGGGGCCTAAAAAACTGGTCAACCGTGTCCGAGGTCACGATTGTGGGGTGTTGGCCGGGCTTGGGTACGTTGTTGGTCTGTTTCCCGGTGACAGTAGAAGATTGTGTCTTAACGCGGGGAGATGTGACTAATATGTGGGGACGGGGGTGGCCGCCCCACTGTGTGCCGGCAGGTACCCGTAGGCTCCCCGTATTGGAAGGGTGGGGAGGCTTGTGGGAGAAGTCAGGGTCTTGCACCGGGTATCCATCACCATAGTAGGAATCCACTTGCTGCCGCCACCGCGGTGGCGGGGACCGAGATCTCGACCGGTGTCTCAATCAAGCTACACTTTGGCGTCTTTTGCACAGATTGGGAGGCGCAGTTCGCGGGTCTCTACGTCAGTTGTAGGCGGCCTTATCTTCGTTACAAACATTGGAGTGCAATTCTCACGTGGTAGCCCCAGTTTCCACGGCCATGCCAACTAAGTTTGACTTGCTCACGCTGAATGTGGAACACACAGTCAAGACCAAAGTGATGGCTTTACGACAATTGCTACAATGGTCTGGATATCCAGCAGTGGTTCTTTTGCAAGAAACAGGGGTACCGCCCCCGCGTTTTGTGTTTCACTGTCTGTACAGGAACACTTTTACGACGGTCGCCTCCTCTTTTGCTGGTGCAACCATCCTCGTGCGTCGTGATTCCCACCTCCACATCGGGTATTTCGTGCACCACCCGGAGGACACGGCCATAGTGTTGGAGCTTGTCTACAAGGGCGTGCTGATGCAAATAGTCAACGTGCACATGTCCGCCAAAGGCACGGCCAAAGAGTATCGTCCCTTGTTGCATTGGCTGCATGCTCATGTTGCTCCAAACTCACAATTAGTCCTCATGGGGGGGGAACTTCCAGTGCAACCCGGGGTGGTCTGCGGACTGTGTGTCTGTCAACACCAAGATCACCCCAGTATTGTCTGAGTTTGTCACTGATATGGCTCTACTACCGTTCACCCATGGCATGTCTGGTCCCACGTGGGTCACTGCGCGGGGTTTCGTGGGTGCTTTGGACGTTTTCCTTAGCCGTCGTGTCTCTCCAGAGATCGGCACTGTCCGTGCTGAGAATAAATCAGTCTTCCCATCTGATCACTATCCGGTTCGGCTTTGCCTGCACACTCTTCCAGCGCTGGTACCGCCCGGGAACCCCACCTCCACGGCGCGGTTTCGCCTGGGTACCGGTGTTAGCGGGAGACCTTCGCAGTTAGCTGTGCTCGCCCCCTTTTCCTCCCTCGACTGCCACGTCGGAGTCATATCATTATTTTGTCACTGTCCTAACCACGGATGCAGAGACGGCTTTCGCACCACCAAGTACCCAGATACGGTCCCTGGTGTGGTGTCTACAACAGCGCGTGTTCTGCATGCTTTGCTCAAGGCACACCGTCGCTGGTGGCTAACCGCGCCTTTGGTCCGTAAAGTGGTTGCCGCCCGGAAGGCAATTCGACAAGCGTGGGAAGTGGCGTGGCTAGAGAGGTCCTTAGAAATTGTTCCTTTGGCACCGCCCGGGGGGGTCAAGGGTCCTACTAAGTCAGACTATCATCGACTCCTATGAACGCCCTACACGGCGCGCATCGATCCCACCTATGTCAGTGGCAGACTGGTCCCCCTAGAGGTACAAGCTGCAGTTGGTCTCGATTGGTTCCGCGCTCGTCACGTGCGCCCCATTCTTCCCTGTACTCAAGAGGAACTTTGCGCCATAGTCCCATGGAGAGTGGCCGTCATGACCTCTCTGTTGGTCACCATTGATTCTGTCAAGATTGTGCTGCGTAAAGCTCGGAAGTCCACGCCTTTTTGCAATGTGATTGAGTACTGCATGATTCAATGGTTGCGTGATGAAGAGGTGCAATGGCCGGCTAAGTTTTTGCGGAGTGTGTCCACAAGGGTCCCACTACGGGCTTTTGTTCATGGAGACTTCTACACTCTACCTGCCAAGGTGCCACACGGGCCCATTGTCAACGCGCGTCATCTTTTGAATTTTACCACCATGCGGAAGCTGGTCAGGGCACACATAGCAGCCAGTACGTGCCCCTCCTGGCTCGGGCCGGAGTGCTGCCATGCACCCAGTTCGCGTTGCATGCTTCTTCCAGCGTGGCGGATTTGCTTCGTGTGCTGCATGACTATATTTGATTCCATTTCTTTCGCCGAAAACGTGTGTGTTTGGTAGTGGACGATGTGCGGCACGTGTGCGGGTCTGTTGTACACGACACCCTGAGGTGGTTGCTGCAACTCGCAGGTTTCCCGGAAGAAATTGTCGAGTTGCTACTCCTCGCCACAATTGAGGCCACAGTACACATGGGTGGTTCCGGTGGGATTCCGGAGGCGCTTGCCCGCTTACTGGCTGGTGTGGCGCAAGGTTGCCCGGCGTCATCCATGGTTTTTTGTGTAGTAGCAGAAGTGCGCGCCTTTCTTGCGCTCCTTCGGGTGCCCCCGTGCTGGGGGCCTGGCGGGCCATTCAACCGGCTAGGCTATATGGATGACACCACATGGTGCATAGATTCGGAGTCCGACCACCCCCTGTTTGCAGAGAACCTGCAACACGAAGGGCTAAGGACGAATCTTTTCTCTTCCGGCCCCAAACAGCTGGTGTTCATCGCCTCGTGTGAAATCTTTCAAGTCAACTTTCACCCGCTGTCCGTGTACATGGGTGGGTCGCGCATGCCAGTGCATCAGGGACGTGGGTACGTGCGTATAGCACGCCGAAATTTATTCCCCCACGTCTACCACAAAGTAGACAAAGTTAAGCTTTTTAGTGCTAGCCGGCGTGCCTCGAGGGTGCTCGCCATGGTTGAGCTTCCTTCGAAATACCCGCGCCAGATGTACCTTGCCGTCGCCGGCGGGCAGCAGCGCGGGCAAGCAGGAGTACGTCCCCCGACGTACAACTCCATGCGAGTGGCAGACCAAGCCGCAACGTGGGTACTGCGCGCGGTTGTTGGGTGGCATGTCCTCAGCTCTGCCCAGTTTTTCCACACCCTGGCTTCCGGATGGGTTGGGATCGAGCCTGCTGCAGTGGCCAACATCCGTCAGTTTTTGCAAACTTATCAGAAGCAGTTGCACCGTGCAAACGCCATGGTACAGTACGGCACACAACATGGTCTGTACTAAGCCATGCAACGCTTCCACCCGGATATGCCTTGCGTTCGCCATGGCCTTTCCAGGCATTGCACAGTCCACAACACAGACCACGACAGATTTGTACGCCACATGCATCTGCTCGGTTTTAGCATCAACCTGCCCCCGGTCTGCCCCGAACGGGGGGCCCGCCATGTCATGTGTCGGGCGGTACATCCGTGGCAAGCCGCCGCCATCCACGAATGGATGGACGCGGGCTACTTCAGCCCGTGTGATGCTCATTCAGCCGGTTGGCCAATAGCGCTGTGGCAATGGGGCCTGGAGAACCTCCCCCTGTGGTACAGGGTGTTGATGCCTTTGCAGTCGGATCTGCCTGTTTTGCGGTCTGTCCCTCGACATTGTGCTTTTGTCACGGACGGTTCGTGTTCCCCTCCCGCTGTTGTGTAGGGGACTTCGCGGTTGTTTGTTTGGACACTCTCACGTGGGTTGTCTATCCGGTAGTTGTCCCCTGTCACCTGGACCACTCTTACGCGGTGGAAGTATATACTTCCTGGGTGTTGTGCCGCGTCAAACACACTTTGCTTGCTTCGGGTACGGTGGCTTACGCCACGGCACGCAGCCTCCGAGAGGGGGGAAGTTTCACGGACTCCCGGTCTTACATACAAGCGCTAAACAGCTGTCGCCCGGAGGAGCTGGGCGAGGGGTTAATTGATCTCTTGCTTGCCGACTGCATCAGACTAGCCGGTCAGTTCCGCTCACCCCAACATCTCTATTCCCACCAGCAAGGCACCTTCCTGGACTCGGTTTTGGATGATGTCGATCGAGAGGCCAAGGCACAGGCACTACGCCAGCCTCACCCCGTTCCGGCAGGTTATCTCGCCAGCCTACACGTCCCACAACCGGCTTTTTGCAGAAATGGGGTGCATGGCACGATGCTAGCGCGGTACAGTATCGTCGACTGCGCCGGCTCTATGCACAACAACAAGATGTGGTGTATGCTCCTGAGGTGATGTCTTTTGCATACTATGCGACTTGTGTTGCGTCCGGCTCCCTTTCATGGGGAGACCACCTGCACATGGTTACCTTTCGCCACGAACTGGGAACTGCCGCTGCTATCCGCTGTGCATTTTGTAACGCGGTGCTCACCGCGTCGCACTTCAAGGAGGACTGCTGTATTCTGTCGCTCTACCCACCTGCTGGAGTGTGCTGGTTCAATGGGGGGGGATGCATCTAGGTAATACCACGGAGACCGCCCCAGCCTGTCCGTTGCCCCATGTGTCCTGGGTGACCCTGTCACTCACCGGCCACGTACTCGCTGCGTCGGAAAAGGCGATGGTCTGCCATGGGGCCGCGCCTCAGCAAGTGAGAAAGTTTTTTGTAGCTTTTTGGAGGGTTGTATTACGCATGTCCAGCACCGCTCACCCCCCCCTCCCAACTGCGAAATGAGGGTGACTAAGCCCGGCCTCGTCACACCCTAATGGCGTTTGACTACCTCTCCCGGCCGTGATTCCCCGGCAGCGGGGCATTGGCGCCTGCAGCCGCCGGTATCCTCCTCCGTGCCTCTGCGTTACATTTACACCTTTGGCACCACATCTCCGGTGTGTCTATTTACGTTCCTGACAGACGCATGGCACACCCTGGGGCCGGGGACGTCCTATACTAGTTTCAATCTACGCCGCGTCTGGCAGAATAACCTAAGTGGCCGCGTTTCGTTCGACAACGGTCTGTGCTTTGCTATGTGGTAGACGTTCCCAAGGCGGAAGCAGCTAGGGAACTCGCTAATTGTCACCGCTAGTTTGTTCTGCGATACGGCCGGGACCACACCGCTTTCTCGCCAGATACACTCTTGGCGACTGTACGCCTACGCCAGCGTGCGTCAGGCAGTGGTGGCACACGTGGCGTTTCTACCTCCAAACTTGTGGATACGCGGTGCATTCGCACTACACGGATCTACGTCTGCGAATGTCTTCGGGTTGACAGTCTTCTGCGATGCGTCCTATGCTGGCTGCGCGTATGTGTTTTGCCCTTGCTTACATGCTGGAAACAACACGACCCCACAGGAGACAGCGAGGAGGGACGGCCAAGTCTAGGAAGTATCCATATCCGGAGTATCCCAGTATCCAGCAGGCCACGGAAAAATGGGGGAAATGGGAAAAATGAGGGAAAATGGGGGGAAATGGGGGGAAATGGGGGGAAATGGGGGGAAATGGGTGAAAATGGAGGAAAATGGGGGGAAATGGGAAGTTGTTACAAATACATCATGGAAAATGTATGAAGCTCTTCCAACAAGAAAGAAAAATGGAGGAAAATGGTGTAGAAATGTGGGGTTAAATGGGTGAAAAATGGGACACGGGCAGGCCTAAAAGGCAACCTGCTTCCCCACAGCGCCGTTAATAAAAAACCTAGTATCCAAGTATCCCGATGGAGAAATGGGGAAAAGGGAGGTATCCAGAGGTATCCGGAAAACTGGATACTTCCTAGGCTTGGAGGTCGCATGCGACCCTTAGACACAGCGGGAAGGCACACACGGCGTGCACACGGAACATATAGAGGGACTACGGACACCCGAAGGGGGGCGAGACACTCCGGCACAGTGCAACGGCAGAAGGAGTTTAGACCTCCCGAGCATGTACAATAACTGGAGCGACGTCCGTCACCCGAACGGCCCGGTAGCCGAAAACCACAGGTTTTCCTCGTCGGCAGACCTGTGCCCGCTTTCTACCCCCACAACCGAACGGTGGTAACAGAGTGGGGAGGGTCGGTCCGAGCCACGCTCCAACCCATACCATAGCAGGTGCGACTCCTGCACACCCACCACCACCACCACCCTGGGGGCTGGGGGGGTGCAAGGGGGGGGGGGGATTGCACGAGGGGGGGGGGCAGGTACTGGAATTGGTTGACCTGTTGTCATTGTTGTTGGGGTTATGGTTTACGTTGCTACTGATTTCCACTAGCTTGGCCTTGAAAAAATTGAGGGGATGCATGCTTTTGTGCGCCTTCTCCCACTGTACGTGCCGATCACTCTTCCAGTGCTCCTGCTTTGCCTTGTCCACTTTGAAAATAGAAGCCCCACGGCCACAAACAACCATCCTTCAACAATGTGTTCTTGTATGCGTACAATAGGGGGGAAACAACAACCAAAAGAGACCACATCACTTCATCTTGACCAAGCCACATGCATGGGAACCCTGAGGAACCCCCAAGTACACAAAGGGGGGGGGGGGTTGTCCTGAGCCAAAGCCCACGCCTCCAAAGTCACAACCCACCCACCCAAACCCACCCCCCTCTTGCGAAATGGCTCTATACGAGGCCTGTTGGGGGGTCCTGAGGGGGGGGGTGCCATAAAGGCTGAGTGAAGGGGGGAGGGGAGGGTCCGGTCGGACACATTATCCGGCCGTTGCTTCCATGCCTTGCCTCGCATGATTGGGAGCCGTCCCCACGTATGTCCGGTCTCAAGCCACCCGAACTGCTGAAAGCCCCAAAGATCTCCACTATGGTGCAAGTGGACGGGAGACACGCAAGGAGGGGGGGTAGCCTTAGGCAGGGTGGGCATGGCAGGGCAGCGCATTGGGGCTGGTGGCTGCACCACACCCAGCCCATTTGGCAGCCAATGCAGCCCTGGGTGGGCTAGGAGGGGGTGGGGGGGGGGGCTTTGACATGTTGGCACAGGGGTGGAAACGGGGGGGGGTTGTCATGTGCACAAAGCGGGCCTGCCACCCCCCCCCCCCACTATGGGAAACAGATGAGTGCGGACGACTCTGCGCTGGCGAGCAAAGAAGGAGGTCAAGCGACAAACGCAAAGAAACAAGAGATCTTCAGTGACATAGACGCCTTTCACTGTCGCAAACAAGATGGCAGACGGTCAAGCTTGTTCACTAAACCAACAGTCCTATGCACTATGTGCTGCCCAAGGAAGCAAAGCATGCCACTAGGCACCTGAATTATGCTTCACGTCGTCATACAGCAGTAGCCACCCCCCCCCCCACACACACAGCCCCAAACAACCAGCACAACACTTCTAGTGGCCAAGGGTTCCCAAACTGCTTGCTTCATGAAGTGTGGGGGGACGTGCATGTGCCACTCCCCCCGCAGGGTAATTGAGGCAGCAGCCACAACCCCTGGGCCCTTTGGGGCCTGCCCTGTCCTAGTGATGCCTAACAATACCTTGTCCTCGCCTACGTCCAGCACCGCATTCTTCAAAGGAACCTCCGGGCCGCATGCAGGGCAGACATGGGCAAGGACGGTGGGGAATGTCAGCATTGCACCAGCATGAGAGAAACAATGAGACTCTCGAACCCAATCAGCTCCCGAGGCTCAGCGCTACAGGGGTCTGCCAGTTCACATGCAGTAAATAACACCTGCACCTGTACACAACAGCAGCACATGACCTTTGTCTACTTGTGGTCTGGGCCCTGTAGCCCCCCCCTCAACCCCTTCTGCATCCATGGTTGTTTGTTCCAGGCATGGTGTTGGGGGCGAAGGAAGCAATTGAGCTACTGAGCTACCGGATGCCTCCATGACACATAGGCGTGGAGGCACAGCCTAATTAAGGTGAGCAGAGCGAAGGTGTAGATGGAACCTTTGGTGGCAAAGGGGGGGTGAGCACATCCATGCAAATTAAACCCCAAGACATCATGTAGTATGATGACAAATTCATCATCAGATATCCCAGGGATACATCATTTGCGTGTTTCAACCAAAGGGGGATGATGTTTGTTGGGGGGTTGGGCTCTGCAATTCGGTCAAGTGCGCAGTAGACCCTAGCTGCGCCTGCCACACCAAGGTCTTCATTGTTCACTGTCCAGGTGCCGGATGTTCATTGTGCATCATGGCCATCCGGGTGACCTGCCTTGCTAGCTCCGCTACGGGCAATGTCTCTTCTGTTTTGGATCTATTGGGTCAGACGGTCATATTGGTGTTTGGGCAGTCGTTGTGCATTGTGTACAAACCGCGTATGCACTGTGTGTGCATATACGATAAACCACTAGTTGAACCTCGTTTCATGTTTTGTTTGCATATCCTCACTCTTAGGCAGTCTTTCTGTCTTTTATTTGAGGGGTGTTGGGGGGGGGGGGGGTCATCCCCATCCGGAATGGGACCGCGGGCAGTACGCCTGGGCGTGCGCAAGACCCAGTAGACCTGGGGTCGACCCGGAGATGATGTCCGCGTTTGCTCCGGATCCCAACTTGGAAATGATTGAAGGAAGCCAAACCCAAACGGTGGAAGGTAGACGTGGACCTACACAACATGGGCCTAGTGATAGTGTGCAGAGCGTGCATATGATGTCCGAGTTTGGCCAGGATCCTGCAGCACAGATGATGGACTCAACTTGAGCGCGGACGTGAGATGGTCGGCCAGCACCAAGAGCAGGCGGACCTGGGGACAATGTCCGGATGATGTCTGAGTTTGGCAAAGATCCGTTGGCCGAATTATCGGACTCCACCCGAGCCCGAATGGTAGATGGTCGATGAGCACCAAGAGCAGGCGGACCTGGGGACAGTGCCCAGATGATGTCCGAGTTTCGTAAAGATCCTACAGCAAATGATGGACTCCACTCGAGCCTGGACGCTGAATCGTCAACCAACCCCAGGCGGCAGTGGACCCGGAGACAGTGCACAGATGGTGTCCCAGTTTGGTAAAGATCCTGCAGCGCAGATGATGGACCCAACTCGAGCCCGAACGGTAGATGGCCGACACGGTTCCGGACCAACCTGCCCCTCCAATGATCCGGAGATGATGACTGCGTTCGGTGACGATCCGCTTGCGCAAATGCAGTACGGAACTGAAGCCCACACCCGAGATGGCCAACCTGCACCTGGAACTAGGGGGCCTAGAGATGGCACACGGATGATGTCCGAGTTCGGCCAAGGTCCTAGTGCACAAATGATGTACTCAACTTGAGCCCAAACGGCAGATGGTCAACCAGCCCTAGGAGGCAGCAGACCTGGGGATGGAGCTCGGATGATGTCCGAGTTTCGTAAAGATCGTGCAGCACAATTGTCAGATTCATCTCGAGCCGGAACGGTAGATGGTCGACCATTCCTAGGGGCAGCAGATCTGGGGACGTCCCACAGATGATTTCCGTGTTTGCCCCGGATGCCAAATTGGAAATGAGTGAAGGAAGCCAAACGCATGTGCACGCCAATGTACTGGGTCCAAGGCTAAAGGGGTTGCCCGTCGGTCCCATGATGGGAGGGGGGGGGGGGTATATATGTTTGGTGATGTATTTTGCATTGTCTTTTGGGCTTTTGTTTGTGTGTGAATTGCTGGGTATGCCACAGCTTAGCGGTCCTCTGACATTTTGGTTGTCGAGGGCCGCAAAGCGTGGTGCTCGCTCGGACGCAACAAGCTTACGTGCCCCCAAATTTCTAGGACTCAATTTCCACCGTTCTGGTACCCCGGTGGCACCATAACCAGCAGGTTACTGGATGGCACAATGGGAGTGGCTGGGTGGGGCCAGGGGGGGGGTGGGGGGGGGGGCAGGAATGGGGTGCATTGGCACCTCGGGAGGGCGAGCCCGGGGCGGAGAATGAATACCCAAATTTTGTTGCGGTATTTTTTTGCTCCGCCTATGCGAACACTAGCTCAACCTTGTTTCAACTTTTGTTTGCATATCCTCACTCTTAGGCACTTTTTCTGTCTTTTCCAGCCCACCCACCCTCAGCGGCCGCACCCTTCTTCGTTGGCCGCCAATCCCCCGCCTCCCCGCAGTGTGTGCTTCATGTATATATGGCTGTGTTCCGGCCCTTTTGGAGGCTGTGATTGCGTTGTTTGGTCAGGTCAAGCATTATCACCGGTTCGCTTGCCGGCAATCTGAAGTGCTGAGCGGGACGCTGTTTTCACCCCCGGGTCCTTGCGTCGGGTTAGTCTCGCGCAGTGAGCAGGGATTGCGTCCGCATTGAGTGCGGGCAGCCACGGCTCTCTTGGAGGGGTGGATGCAGCCCTTATCACCGGCATTGCCGGTCTTTGGTGACATTGTACTACTACCATCCCAAATTTTGTGGAAAAGCATATGCGGTAAACCCTACAAGAGCAAAAACCCACCCAAAACAACCTACCACCTCTGTACAACAAGGCAAGCAGCAAGGAGGGCACGTGAAATAATTTGTGAAATCCAACCTTGTACTTCAATGTACCTATGAACAATCGAATTCGGTACCCAAACTACAGTTGTGCACATGTTCGAGTGGCAAGTGCCACACTTAGATATATCACTTGGGTCGTGCGCACACCCTTAGCTCCACCGTGGCATCATATGATCATTGGGATCAAATAGTACATCAAACAAAGATCCACCAAAAGAGGACCGAGCAAGTGGTGACCACAATTGTAAGACGACAATCTTTCGGACCACCAACTCCAAAGCAGAGAGAAATGAATGTCCTTGTCATTGGGTGATTCCACGCGAGACCAACCTCCACAACCAAAGGAGCAAAAGGGGTGAGGAAGCGGAGAGGAGTAGCATCATTGCAAAGCAGATGTGTGTACATTGTGTGGTTTAGAGTGAGGCGCAACCTTGACCAAACACCCTTTTCTAATTACCTTTTCACACAAGTGCACGTCACAAGTGTACACAAGTGCATGTCATCAACAAACTCATTTTACGTCTTGAAGGGAAGGGGCAAAACAAGGCCCCCATAGTTGACGAACAACAAAACTTTGCATTGCGCGCCTTTGCATGAACGGCGTTCCCTAGGGGTTGGTGAGTGTGGGGGTAGGGGGCGTTCATTCAACATTGCGCGTTTGGATCTAGGTGTTGTTATTCTCAGTTCATTCTTATGTCAAATGTTGCTGGTGTTTGTGCATCTACCTCTACTGTCTCATATGACAACGGAGGATTTTTGGATGCAATGGTTGGTCAAGATAATGAGTAGTACATGGACCCGAGGCCCACCAACATGGCATTCAACCGGATCGCGAGGAAGATGAACTTGCATGCAACAACATGTTCACCACAGGATGTTCACCTTGCCTATGCAGTATTAGTGACGATGGCAGTACCAATCTATACCAATATGTCCCAGATGAAGCATAGATCGCAAACTCAATAAAAAGCTGAAGTGGATGTGTGGTGACATAATGATGCAAGACAAAGCAGATGGCAGGCCACCAAACATGAGCAGCAGCTCATTCAACAAAGACGTTAGATGGGTGGTAGTGGCGGGGAAGGCCTTGAACTTGTGGTAGCTGAAACTCTCATATGCCTTGGATGTGCTTGCTACCTCCATGCAAGTTTGGCACATGGATTGGCAAAGATGACAACGTTTACTAATTCTCCTGTATTTTGCTCACATGGGTACATAACCAAGTCATAGAAGCGGAACACGCTACCCACACTATTGCCACCACACAAAAGGGAATTGTTCGAGTTTTGTGGTGCAAGAGCAGCATCCTCTTCTTTGCCAAGCCTCAAGAGCTCCAGACAACCACGGGGAAAGCAATCACTGTAATGAAAGAGCAAGGCTAGGTCTCCGGCCCTAAATTGGAGCTAGCATCGGGGACCATCGAACCGAAGCACATTGTTTCGTCATCGGAATTGTTAGCCGCTCCTTGTGCCCTCAATATTTAGTAGTGTTGTGTGGCGCATTTGGACCACCATACACAAGGGAGGTGTGCTGTGTTATGGGGGATGGGGCTTGGGGGGGGGATTTAGGGTTGTGCATGGTGGTCTGGGTGTTGGTCTTGATTCATCATCATGGATGACACCATCTCTGCTAGTGTTGCTGGCTTTCCATCGCATGCAACCTACACATTTTGGGGTGGTTTGCAAATGCCAGCTTAAAAAGAAGTTTGTCTCCGATCATTTCCTCACTCCGAGTGCCTACCATATAGGTCTATGGCCATTTGCATAGGGGTAGCAGATGCACACCCTCTACCTACGCCACATCTCCACTTTATTGAACTACTTCCATGACTTTGCCTTGCATTGAGGATATGCTAACAGTTGTCCGTTCCCAAACCAGCACCACCAAAGATATCGTTTGCACTTCCCCCACCGACCCCTAGCGGAGCTCGGCACACAACTGGAGCCAATGGTCATTGGATGGTTTCGTTTTAACTTAGGTGTTTCGTACCTATTGTCTTTTTTTTGGTGTGTTCCGGCGCTAGGCGTGCACGGCAGCCCCCAAGAAGGGCTGAATTGACGGGTGGTGCATGGTCATTGGGTCCAAAACTATGTAGAGCCTCCATCTTGTGACCTCTAGCATCACACCGGTAAGGTGTGTCTCCAAAAGGGACACAACGGGAGGCAAGACTTGGGTGCAGATTGCCCCCCTATGTAGCTACCGCTACTACCACCTTGGTTGAAAGACCTAGGTCACTCTACATCCATACAGTTGGGGTTGCATATCATTTCCCACAAGATCTAGTCGGTCGACTAGTCGTTGCAAACCTATTCTATGCCATGTGGTGTGTTACGAGGTGTGGACTGTGTGTCCCGAGCTGGTGCAGACCCAATGATATAACCGTGGCTATCATGCCCCACGTTGAGAAACTCTAGGCCGGTTGATGCTAGTGGTGTGTGTCTACGGGATTGCCTCTTGTGCTGCATGTTCAACACGATAATGTTACCTAGTCTATTTTGGATATTGTAGAGGATACAATGAAGCGTGCGGTGGAGGGACAAAAACGTTGCTTGCCGTATACGGGGTGGCGCTACAAGCGCCTTCTTGCGGGCTATGAATGTGGGCTTGCCACCAGCGCTATTATAGAGTCCAGGTGTGTTGTTTCGCACCTTGCAGAATGTCCACATCGCGCTTGGTGGAGTTGTGCCCCGTCAGCCGGATGTAACATGGCAACTCCGGCGAGGTTATACAATGCCGCCCTCTCCTTGAAGACGGGCTGGGAGACCACTTCCCACTTCTGGACAAACGGCACTTCGCGTGAAGTGCCGCCTCCATGACATCCTTCGCTCCCCCGCCCATTGCTCCCGTAGGAGCTCATCATAGAGAAGATGGATTCGGTAGTGGGCAATGTGCGGCCCGGTACGTAGAGAAGTACGGATGGCCTAAAAGCACACCCATGACGCCTCCTGCATGGAGTCCCTAAGTCTATGATAGGGAGGTAGTGGCACAACATCGCCGCACACGTCTCAAAGAGCTGAAATTCAATCCGAAGGTGGTGCAGGACCAAGTTGCCTAGGGACGTGACTTGCCGTCTATGTTCGCTTCACTAGCTTGATGTGTGTCGCACCCATTGAGTGAAAGGGAGGCACAAGTAGTGTAGGTATCCTGGGGTTTGTAGCAGGACTTGCGACCTATAGTGCGCGAGACTGTGTAGGCTTGCACTCACTACCTTGCCCATGATGTCATGATTACGTGTGCCAGTAGCATCCAATAGCATGGGGACGGTGTGGCAATTAGTGGAGAAGGAGAGTGCGAGGTCGCACCATCCCCGGTGTGTGCTTGCGGCAACCACCATCATCCCTTGGGTGATGGAAGGATGTAGCCATCACCATTCTCGGCGGTTGTGTGACACACATCTGGCTTGCACAACGTGATACAGTTTGAGGGAGCCTTGGCAAACGTCCAGATTGATGCCCCAAACCAGCAAATGTGCTCTTCGGTATCATGGATGTTGTCCCACATCTGCTGGACGTTAGGGTTCGGCAATCAGGCGGGTGTCGGTGATTCATGAAGAAAACACAAATCACTACACGAGTTGCTGGCCCTATGTGTGAGGGGGGGTCTTGTAGAAGTTCTTGGTGCATATCCATCTGTTGTAGCAGAATGTTGACATGGGCATGCTCGAAAAACGCTAGCAAGAGGCGCGTGGGTGGTGGCTTTGTGGTGTGCGGCCATGTTGAGGCATGTCCCGGTGGGTTCCCCGGTGTTGTGAGCGTGATTGGGCACCCCTTGAGTGTCTAGAGCAATCTTGGTGCCTGCGTTGGGCATCCCGCCACATAAAGGCCAGGCAGTTGTGCCTGGTGAGATATGTGTGGGCCTTGTACATGCCGAAACAAATGCCAAGTCCCGCATTTTCGCGGCAGACACTGCCGTGTTGATGTATTGTGCCACCGAGTTTGCTCCCATTGGTAAACCATAACATGTCTTCTGCGGTGTAACCAATGGTGTATACTTCGAAAGGGTGCTAAGTTTTCTCAATGAACCCTGCCGTGATGTGGCCTCACTCAGGAGTGCTCCATTGGGGCGGCCGGAGCGCGTAGCACCCACCAATCCATGGGTCCCATACCATGTGGAGCAGCGAATGGAGCAAGGGGCCGTCTTGCAAGTCGCCCGAGTCTTAAAGCTGAGGGCCACATTGTTGGCGTTGTAAAGGGGCCATAATCAACCCCTAGGAGGGCACCTAGCAACTGTAGCAGGGTGGCATCATTAGCACGGGCTGGGATAGTGACAACGGGTGGCACTCGCTTTGAGTGCACAGGAGGCGTTGGAAGTATGTCACAAAACGTTGCCAATATGCCGATAACCACTGGTGGAGGCCCAAATCTCCTTGCTTGGGCGGGGTGGGGATGCAAAGCGCAAGGCGTGAGAGCTCGGTCCCCTTGGGCTCACAGACAGAATGGGAGCACACTCTGTGGATCTTGGGAAAGGAGTCGCACGGCATTGGGGTGTCACGATGGAGCCACGTGGCGAGTAACACAAAGTTGTTGGCAAAGGCAGAGCACAAGAATACTACAACGAAACTTGGGTTGATCAACTTCATCCTCTTCCGGCTCGCAGCCCGTCATCCAGAAGGGTACGGCGCTCTGTGCCCACACCTGATGCACCATGCTACAGCCAGGTGATAGGACAGAACCCCACCCGACGATCCACGGCGATGCCTCAAGATGCCATGCAGCCCATTTGTAGTGAATGACGGCGTGGGACTCGTCACGGCGGACATAACCCGCAGGAAGGTGGTAGTGCCAACAACGCATATGCAACAGGCCGTGCACCCCTCTTCATTGTGCGCCCCCACATGCTAGCATGTGTCCCCCCTGATCTAGATCACACATGTGTCTCGCCCTGGACGCACGGCGGAAATGTATATAGCACGTGAGCGAATGTAGGCACGTGTTGCCCGTAGGACACTGACTGTAGAGTGACCCGTGTTGTTGAGTATGGCATTGTGCTCGCAACAGTGATGACACAAAAGAGGTACAAGTAGGCAATGGACTCTTATGACATTAGTGTTGATCGAGGGTCTCTTCAACCAAGAATTGTGGTAGCCGCGGCTACATGGATTTGACAGTCTCAATCCACGTCTTGGTCCTTGTGGTGCCTTGCTTGACTGTGAAGACACAGGTCCCAAGATACAGTTGTACATGGTTTTGGACCCAATGTCCACCACACGCCACTAGATACAGTTGTACATAGTTATGGACCCAATGTCCATGTGCGCTCATGGTGGTGGACCCTTTGGGTGGATGCTTCACACGCTCAACACCGAAACACAAAAAAAAGAAAATTCTCGATCCCTGTTTTAACAACACGGGTGGCGGTGGTGAACACAGCCCCTTGAAAATATGAAACCTCCTAGGGAGCCCAATACCGCCGCTTGTGAATCACAGGACCACACCCAAAATGTCATATAGAGGGGACCTTCGCAAATGAATCCAAAATGCACACGCGTCCATTATATGTATCCAAAGGAAAAATTGTCCGCGAACCGCGATGGAATTATTTGTGACCTCAAGTGGTCCTAGAGGGACGCAGTGACTTGGTGTGAAGAAGCCACTGCCAAAAAAAGCTGGAAATAAGTGATCACTTGTGATGTCTGGTCCCCCCCTCCCTCTTTTCAGCCATGTGCCTTTTGAAAGTCTGCGGGTCATTGATAACCATGCTTTTTGCGAACCACCCTTCCCCCACACACAATTGTTCACAACACCAGGCACACCATTGCCACCGCCTCTCATGTTCAGGAAGTTTTGGAGAAAAATGAGGGATGACGCGTGTGGCACCAGGCCCCCTCGGGAAATTGGAAAAGAGGTGATCGCTCCCCCCAGATGGAGGTCTTAAGGACGGAGAGCCTGCCAACCATCCACCTCGGGGGCGCTTTGGGGCATCAAGTCTGCTCTGACCCCTAAACCCCAAACCTTCCGCGCCAGCACCAACAGGGGAAAAGTGATTGATGCATGGCTCAAGGCCAAGCACCCTCCCCCCAAGTGGAAAAGACCCCAACAGCAGGAGTCACCGAGCGAATGCCTTGGCAGAACCTTTTCCCTTCCCCATTCCTTTGTCCTTTGGTGCTTTATGTCACGCAGCACAAGATATAAAACTTGCGATGGCTCTTCAAATCCATTGTGGGCCGGCTGCGGACAACTTCCACCTCTGTTGGTACCTACTTCCCCGTGCCACCCCTTAAGCCACATGCCCCCGACACAAAAAAAACATGGATTTCACGCTTTCCACCTCCGAAGGTGCACTTAACGGGGACAATTTCCATGTGCATGAAGAAAATATCACCAGAGGCCCATTGCAAATCCAATAGAGGCCGCAACAAGCGTGCAGACACTGTGTGTCATATTACAGCGGCAGCAACCATGCATGCCTCTAGAACATTGTTGTCATCTACATCGGTCCAAATTTTGGCGAAGGAGATTTTGTTTTTCTTCTTTGAAAACTTGCGATACAACCCATGTTTTTAACTTTGGCTGATGCTACCATCTTGCATAGCATTGACCACGGGCAGAGAAGGCGGAACAAAAATTCCCCCAGGAGGTGAAATTTTTTCTTGGGCTCCGACACTAGCCCCCCCCAACCCCGTATACAAAAATTCCTAGCCGCGGGGGACTTTCTCAACCCAAACCCCCATGGTCCCCACTTGGCTCACAGAACCCAGCCCCGTTGCCCCCCCACCCCACCCCACCCCACCCCCCTTGCTCCGCTGCCTACACAGAATTTCTACGGGGGCTGCCCCGGCTACCATGGCCCGGCGTGGCTAATCACATGCCCCGATCACGTGGCCGACACACGGAGCGCTAGGTTCCAAGCACACGAGCACTCGCTGTCGAATCGGTTGTTCACATATATATGCCAAGGAGCACATTGATCTTTTGACACCATCGCTCTCTCAAAGAGAAGAGACTACGGCCCCGGCTCAATGTGCAAAAGCGTAGAAGAGAATTGTACCCTTCGCGACTGCGTCACACTCGGTACTCGCATGCACAACGCTTGTGACCTGCATCCTGCACATGCTCTGCCGAGGCGCCAAAACACCTGTTTTTTTGAATGCCTGTCTTCAGCCATGCGAAGATGCGGTCTGGTGGTCGTGGCAACGTTGGTTGTTGGCACAGGTGCCGGACTGTCTTTTGCAAGCACAGAATCTTTTGTTGGCACCAAGGCTTGTAGCGCAGGGGATGATGCTGCCTTTCTGAATGACCTTTTGGACTCGACTTGAGCTTTTCAAGGTAATTCACAAGTGCAGAATACTGAGGGGGCTCCCTTGAATTGGCAAAGCTGCCCACATTTAGAGCTTCTGATAATTTCATCACCCAAGCTTGCATGCACTGCACTTGTCTTTAGCGCCATTCAAATACGCACTGCCCACATGCTCCACTTCAGGGCCAAGGTGTACATGATGCTCCACAAAATCTGGCTACCGGCAGAAAAAATACATGCCACAGACACCTTTTTTTTTTGGCTGTCTTCGGCGCCATCGAGAGATGCGCCGCCCACAGTGGTCTTTGATGTGGCCATGCTGAACTTGAGGGTGAGGATCTTCGTGTTGCTCCACAAAACCTTGATACTTGCACAAACACGTGGTACTCCCATGCACAAGACACCTGTTTTTTGCCTGTCTTTAGCGCCATCCAAAGATGCACTGCCCACATGCTCCACTTGAGGGTCAGGGTGTACGTGATGCTCCACAATACCTTGATACCCGCAGAAAAATCGCATGCAACACACACATGTTTTTTGCCTGTCTTCAGTGCCATCCAAAGATGCGGTGCCCATAGTGGTCTTTGATGCGGTCATGCTCCACTTGAGGGTCTTGAGGCTCCACAAAACCTTGATACTTGCGGAAAAATCACATGCAAAATGCACCTGTCTTTCTGCGCGCTTTGGCTGTCGACTCCTAGACAAACAAACATGGACGACGTGCACGAGAAGCACCCCAACCGTCACCCCTGCTCCGCCACGTCAGCAGAATTTCAGTGAATGCAGTGAATTTCTGTGAAGGCTGCCCCGGCTATCATGGTCACGCGTGGCAAATCACATGCCCCCGATCGCCGGGCAGACTCACGAAGCGCAAGGTTCCCAACCCCCCGACCCACCGCCATTCCCCTTGCATCATGCCCTCTGGTCCCTCTATCCACCATCTTCTCCACGCTCTGTCATTGGCGGCGGGCCTGCCCCCTCCTGTCGTGCCCCCCCCCCCCCCCTCTCGTCCCTCTGTCTTGCATTTTCCCTGTTGCCTCCCATTCTCGCTGCCACCCATCTCGCCTCCCTGCCTCCCTGTTGTGGGTCACGGTCACGGTCAGGTGGCCTGCTTGCTTTCTTGAGTGTAACTTGTACTGGTGAGCCAGCCTTGTCCTGTTCAGTAGTTGGTCACATTGCACAGGCGCATTGCTCTTCTCCTCCCTCCTCCCTTTCCACCTCTCTTAGCTCCTGATCCGTGTGTCTGCTAGGGTAAGGCCCAGGGGGTCCTCGGCGCATCACCGGTGCGGCGCCCTTGCATCGCGCATGCATCGCCCCTGCCCACTTCCATCTGCTCCCTCTTTCTCTGTTTCCGCTTCTTTTGTTTCTCTTGCTCGCATGCCCCGTCCGGTTCTCATCTGCACCCCTATTCTCACCTTCTTGGTCCCGCTGCCCCAACACTGGGACCTCCCGATGGCACACGTCGCTTCCGCGACGTTGGCCGTGGTTCCACCACCACACAGTGGCGGGCCTGCCACCTCCACCACAGTGGGCGCGTAGTGGAGGGGGATGTCCGTGAGGGGATGCGCGCGGTTTGGCCCCCCCGAACCAGACAATGGCGAGCTGCACGAACCAACGCCGAATGCACGGCGCACGCCACAAAGCGGTCACCAATGCCGTGGTGCGCTGACCATTGTCCCTATACTCCACTTGGGTCCCCTTTTCTCTTATGTGTGCTCTCTTCTTATGTGTTTCCTCATCTCCCTTTGTTCTCTTTTGCGCAATTTCTTGTTCCTCCTCTTCTTCTTTCGCCGCTCTTTCCTCCTTTCTCTTGTGTGCCTTGCTTGCTTGCTGGGCCTCTTGCTTTCCTTCTTGCTTGCCGTGTTCGGGGGCGCTTTTCCTTGGTCGCCCAGGTACCCGCATGTAAAGGGCCGCCTCACTCTCTGTCTCTGCGACGATCAACACCACACACCGGCTCTTCACCACCGGCTGCTCCTTGCGGCACCTACTCCTCCTCCACTGGCGACTTGGGTGCACCAAGCCAAGGAGATCTTGCACCGGGCGGTAGGGGGGCCTCAGCACGGCATGAGGGGCGGCCGCCACGCTCCTCATCACGTTAGGGGCCCGTCCACTTCGCCTCGGCCCAACTACCATCACTGCCTCCTTACTCAGCGCTGTGTATCCGCTCGGTTGCAGTCCCTCTTGCAGGGTGGTCTCAGCAGTGCGCACGAGCTCGGGGCGCTTCGGGACGTGCTGCCCACGTGCCCTCGACTTAGGATTCACCTTGATTTGGCCCCATCCCTAAAGCCATTCCAGTGTGGAACACTCATCTTCCCTGTGCCGTTCCGTCATGGACTTGTTCTTGTCCAAGAGCTCGCCGGGTTCGTGAATCTTCCAATCGTCCGCGGGGCTGTACATGAAGGAGCCGGCGGCTTTGACCGCCAGTTACGAGCAATTCAGCTTTTGCGCCACCCTCTCCGTCCATCCCTTCTCCATGGAATGCAGGACAAAGCCTTCGCGGTAGAAGCTGACTGCAAGGTTGTGCACCGGTTGTAGCAGCAGCGGATCGACGATCCACGTCTCCTCGCCCTTTCGATCCACAGGGACCACGAAGGAGTGGCACCTGGGCTGCGAAGGGTGGAGGGGCCCTTCATCGCACGGGCTGGGGCACGCCGCTGGAACATCGGGCATGCCGCTGATGCGCCTTGCTGGTAGCTAGGCTGCGCGCTTCATCGCCCCTTGCAGCGTGTGCAGCGACTTCCTCTGTTCGGCGTAGGTCTGCACGGCATTGTTGGCAATCTGGAGCTTCCTGTTCCGCTGCGCAGCGGAGGGTGCGCGCACGAGGGACAGCTGCTCCACCCATCGTCTCCCAAGAGTCTTGGTCCGTTGATGCACCAAATCCCAGATCCTCGTCATCCAAGCCTGGTCATCCGCGTCCCTAGTTGTCCGCTTGTACCTATCCATAAAGTCGGCAAAAAGATTCTGGCAACGTCTTTTTGGAATGCATCTCTGCGCCTTCTCCTTCTCTCTCTCCCTTTGTGCCCTCTCTCGTCGATGGGAAACATGCTGATAGTATGGCCTACTATGGCCTACTCGGCTGGCAATGACGCCCCCCTCGGTCTCCGACTCCTCGGTGTCCAACTCCTCCGTGTCGGACTCCGACACTAGTGGTGCACACACGGATGAGCGGCGCGCCTTCTTCAAGGCAGGCTCGCCCTTCTCCTTGCCCTTGCGTTCTTGGATCAGGGGCCTCTCTAGGGGCCTAATTTGTGCAGGCACCGGTGCGCTCCAAAGGTTTTGCCTCAATCTTCTTGATGCTTATGTTGCCCCCTCCCCTTCTCGGTGATCCGCGGCATGTCTCTTCTCTGGTTGCTGTTCCTTTGCTTGCAACTGGTCCGTGGCATGTCCCTTCTCCGGCCGCTCTACCTCCTCCTCTGTCTCTTTTGCAGACCTCTGCTGCTCTAGCCATTGCTCTGCTGTTATAAACTCGCTGGCATCCCAGGTCACCTCCATGGTTGCTGGAACGTAAAAATACGCCTTTGGCGTTTCGGCATGTGTCATTTTGTCCCTGGTTGTTGTGATCGCAAAGTCGACCGGCTAACCTTCTTTGGTCACCTTCCCTGCCACTTCCTGTGCCCCAGTACGATACTCCCCGCTGTACAGAGCTGCCCGGGGCCTATTCTACTATGACCTTCGTATCAAGGCAATTCCACGCGTCCCAGGGACGTCCCAGCCAACCCCCCCGTTAGGAGGGGCGGCGGCTCCCATGTAAGCCTCCCGTTCGACGTCCATGAGTTTGGCGATCTCATTCTGTGACCGGTGGGTTCCGCGTCCAGCACAAGAGGAGTCATCAAACTCGGGATCTCATCCGTGTATGAAGAACCCGGGTTGTAACTAGTCTGTGCCGGCTGCTTTGTGGTGCCCTCTGCTGCCTGTTTTGGTGCTTCCTCTTGTGCTGTTTCTGCTGGCTGCTTTGGTGCCTCTTGTGGCGCTTGCGGCTCCGTTGGTGGTACGCCCGGTGGCTGCTTTAGTGCCTCCTTTGGCGCTGGCGGCTTCGCTTCCCTCGTTGGTGGTGCCTCGGCTGGTGCCTGTTTTTTTGCTGTAGTTGCTGGCTGCTTTGTTGTGTCCTTTGGTGCGGCCTTTGCCGGTGGTCTTGGTGCCTGCTCTTGTAATACCTCTGGTGGCTCACTTTGTGCCTCCTTGGGTGCTTCTTTTGCTCGTTCTTTTGGTGCTCCCTCCGCTGGTTGCTCTGGTAGCACCTTGGGGGCCATCCCCTTGGCGCCTCAGTTGTCGGCAATACATATATGTGTCTGCATAGAGGAAGGCAAGAAACGACAATAACCCCCAAAATGGTGCAACTTGTACCTCCCGGTTCTCCCGGCGCCCGTCCCCAATGGACCTGATTCTTTTTCCAGTCGTTGCGGCGTTCCCTAAGGTACACATACCACCCACAACCGGGCATTCTCCCCGTCAAGAGGGCAGGACACCTCAAATGCCATTGGTAAGGAGTGCAATGGTTTTCATTTTATCAGCTAGGTGCTTTGTTGTGTCCTTTGGTGCGGCCTTTGCCGGTGGTCTTGGTGCCTGCTCTTGTAATACCTCTGGTGGCTCACTTTGTGCCTCCTTGGGTGCTTCTTTTGCTCGTTCTTTTGGTGCTCCCTCCGCTGGTTGCTCTGGTAGCACCTTGGGGGCCATCCCCTTGGCGCCTCAGTTGTCGGCAATACATATATGTGTCTGCATAGAGGAAGGCAAGAAACGACAATAACCCCCAAAATGGTGCAACTTGTACCTCCCGGTTCTCCCAGCGCCCGTCCCCAATGGACCTGATTCTTTTTCCAGTCGTTGCGGCGTCCCCTAAGGTACACATACCACCCACAACCGGGCATTCTCCCCGTCAAGAGGGCAGGACACCTCAAATGCCATTGGTAAGGAGTGCAATGGTTTTCATTTTATCAGCTAGGTGCAATATAGGCAAAAAAAGGCAATAACCTCGGAAATGGTGCAACTTGTGCCTTGGAGTTCTCCGAGTCCCCGCCCCCAATGGACCGAATCGTTTTGCCAGTTGCTGCGGCGTCCCCTAGCGTGCGCATATTGACCACAGCTGTGGATTAGCTCCCCGTGGGCAAGGCACAACACCTCTCATGCCATCAATCTGCAATGCAAGGGTTTTCATTCTATCAACTAGGCTGCCAACTACGTGCAGTATGGGCAGGCCAACAGAGAGCAAAGAGTGGAAGGGTGGTGTTGAAAAACACCGTTGTGGCACCGTGGCGCCGAGGATCTCACCCCTTGAACGGGCGAATCTTCATCCCGTCCGCCTGCCGTTAGGCCGAAGGGCGGGGCGGCAGGACCTCCAACGGGACGCCCACCTCATCGCTGGGCATGCTGCACAGCAGCTGGTCCTCCATGAGGGCAGCGAGGGTCGGTCGCCCCTCCCTCTCCCTCTCCTTCTCCTTCTCCTTCCTCTCATTCTCCACCATCTCCTCGCACTGCACAATCCCATCCTTCGGCCGCTTCTCCTTCTGCTTCTTCTCCTTCTCTTTTCTCCAATTCTTCTACTTCTGCACCTTCCTTCCCCTTTCCTTTTGCCGATTCTCCTTCTTCTTTCCTTCTTTCTTTCGTGGCATTTTGCTGTGATGTGCCACAAAGTATGGGAAAAAAAGGGCAATAACCCTACAAAAAGACCAACTTGTGCCTTGCGGTTCTCCGAGCGCCCGCCCCCGATGTGCCCAATTCCTTCTGTAGTGGCTGCGGTGTCCACTTGTGTACACGGAAGGCACTCACGTGTGCATGCGGTCCCCGGTGGCAGCCCACAACACGTCAAATGCAATCAGTCAGCAGTGTAGGAGTTTTCACCCAAGCCAACTAGGCGCACTATGGGCAAAAAGAGTCCAATAACCCCACAACACTTCCAAGTTGTACCTCCCTGGTCTCCAGCTGCCCGGCCCCGATGGACCCCATTTCTTCTGCATTGGCTGCGGCGTCCCCTGACGTACACATATACCCCTCAAGTGTGCATGCATCCCCCGGTGGCACGGCACAACACGTCACATGTCATTAGTCACGAGTGCACGGGTTTTCGTTTGTGCCCAATTTGCTGATGGTGTTGGAAAACACCGTAAACTCCCTCTTCCTCACCTGTTGCCGAAGAGCTAGAACTTGGAACGCCTCGCGGAAGTCCGGGGGGCTTGGCTGGGAGCAACGACCCAAATTATGGCTGTTGCGGCGTGGGAGCGGACTGACAGGTTCGTTGCAGCAAAGAACCAAGCTGCGGCCGCTAGGGAGGCAAGGAGTTTGAGGCGGAGCACGGCCGCTTGAAGGCTGAAGGCTTGAAGGCTGAAGCGGCTGGCAGCAGTCAGAAACGGCGGTGCCTGCAAGACTGGTCACCTGATTACTGGGCGTGGGGAGGAAGTGGTTGACGAGGCAAAAGGAAGAGGCGCAGCTTGGGGATACAAGGGGGGTTGGGGGGCAGCTCAAGCACCACTGCCGCGTGCTCCTCGAGGAAATGCAAACGGCTAATCTACATGCCCTCCTACCACACGAGCAGGGGGTTGTTCTTGGGCTGTTGAGGCAAACCGATACATGACTCGGCGTTTCAGCACCCCGTCTACAAAATATTGAACCCCCCCCCGTGGTTGTCCCAGATGAGCTGCAGTGTCTTGGCACTACACGGCCCATGGTAGTGGGTTTTTTTTGGGGGGGGTCTTTGGGTACATATTTGGGGGGCCGCGGGGGGGGATGGTGGTGGCACTGCGGTCCACATCGGTGCCTCTTCCAAGGCTTCGAGGGTCACCTGGTATAGACTTAAAGAAACGTGAGGTGTGGGGGGAGGACTTGCTAACGGCGGAGACGGTGATGGTTCCCGGATGGATGGAGGGGCAGGGGGGTTGGTGTCAATATCACGGGCTACGGTGAGGCCCTTTGGCCGAGACACCTCTCAACATCAGAGTCCCAGGGCGGCGATAGCGGTTGGTGCCCAAAGTGCGAGAGCTCTGGTAGATCCCCCCAGCCCCGTTCCTTGTCCCAGAAGGAGGGGCTTGAAAGCACTGAAGAGGCCACACTGATGGGGCTGGAGGACATGGCGAGCTGAAGAGAGAGGGTGAGCGGTGCTAGCACCCTACTTGGCAGGCCGGCGGTGTGGGGACGGAGGGACACCCGTGAAGTGGGGGGGGGCGACCCCAAGAATTAGTACTTGACACTGAGATAGTTGACCGAGCCGGCGACGGAGCCCTTGGGTTGCCACAACTTTGGGAAATGTTCTGCTCCCTCCCCCCGCTTCTTGCAGAGGAAGCGGACGCTTGGGACACCTTCAGGTCAATGCATCTGCTCTCCCCTGAGGACGAACCCACGGAGGAGGAGGATTGGGAGTCGGACGAGGAGTCTCCAACAAAGTCTAGATTTTGCGCCACTGCCCGCATGACGTCCCTTCGCCCTAGGTCAGATCCCCTCTGAAGGCCTCCCAAGGCCTCGAACTAGTCCTCGCCAACCGGGCGCCTTGGCAGCGCAGTGGAATCCCCCTCCCCTCCACCCCATCCTGCATGTCGTCCCGCAAGGCATTGCGGAGGTCAGTGCGCATTTTTTTTTGCGCTTCTGCTTCCTTTACGGCTGCGTCCACTAGGATTTTCTCTTATTGTCCCAAAAAGCCCCCTCCCCCTCCCCCAAGACAAGAATCTCCTCCACGCCCTAGTCCCATTGCGCTGTACGCTGGTAGGTCACCCAGAGGTCCCGGTGTTGATGCTCACACTGGCAGCGCATGTTGTGGCGCCATGCCTGCCGCACCCTTAGACGGGGCCCTCAACAGGCACGGCTTGCACACCCTATTGGTGTGCTGCCCGCGTGCCGAAGTTACAAGAAAAAACCGATTTGCGCAAGACACCGGCTCCGCCTGTGGCTCCCCCCCGCATACGCCGCACGCAGTCCGAATCCCCAAAAAACCCACAGCAAGGGGGTAGGAGTGTTTCTCAGTGCAGATGGAACGCAATGTGAATCCGCTTCCTCCCCAGCGGTACTATCTTCCCACACCCCGGGACCCGGCAAACATCCTCCCCATTGCGCCTACGGACCATTGCTAGCAGCAGCGTAACCCCTTCGCTGGTAATGCCTGTGTTTTGGGGATCAGCTGCTGGGCACAACTGTCCAAGAATCCCGCTTGCAGAACCCAAACCCCTTGTTCAAGGTCACGGTTCACCCACTCACAGGCAGCATATTCCACCTTCACCAATTCCCTCGTTGCCCCTTCCCATGCCAACTTCCCGTACCCCTCCTTGTGGGAAAACCTCTGCGGCATCCCTATCACAAATGCCGCCCCCGTTGAAAATTCTTGATCGGAAGGGTCAATGACACCCCCCCCCCAATTAGGGCGGATGAAAACGTGAGCAACAAGGGCACATTTTGCAATGGTTGGCCTCACAAGGTTACACTTGCCACAAAGGGGCAGCCCTTCCGCAATTGAGACGGGCCCGTTGTGGGCTCCGGAACCCTCTAACACCCGGAATGCCAGCAAGTCTGGCAAGGCAGTCAACTGACCCCCGGACATGCTTCCGATTGATGCACAAACTTACAGCACTCATAATATGCATGTCGCGCCCTTGATACAGAATATGCCCCCCTTGAGCTTCCCAAAATGGCTCAGTGCGGGTATCCACATCGTACTCTGTTTCCCCACCCGCACTATCCCTTGGAGTCACCCACACATGGTCAGGGTCAAGAGTCAACAGGCTCTCGCCGAATGGTTCGAAAAAATTACACTCCTTAGGATCAAGGCACGCTGCACCAGGCCACCACTGACGAACGACGGCCGGGGCCTTTTCGGCAGCCTTTGGCAAACGGAGGGCATGTGGACCCGGTTGATGTCCATGTCCGCTGTGTAGTGGCGCGGCCGCGCACGGTTAATGGAAGAATAGCGGGACCACTCTTGCTGCCAGTTGGGGTGGGGGCTGTCGATTGCGGCTATAACCACTGCAGCCGACAACGGTATAGCCAGCTCAGCCACTGAGCAGTTGCGGTCGATCACTACTGTCATCACAAGGCAAAAGCCGTCCTCAGCCCTTTGGTTGCCACACAAAGATGAAAAAATTTCTGTGCTCTATGCCCATTTTTGGCCAGCTTGTTGAGAAAGGCGGCAATCGCCGGGAAAGCGTGGACTATGCGAACAAAATGTAGGTACCAACAATCCAAAAAGGGTTGACACCGAAGCTAGATGAGGTCAATCATGCATCCGGCCTCAGTGATATCTTCCTATGCTACCGCTGGCGTCAGCTTTGTGATACAAACCCCCCCAATGAATTTTTCAAGTGCCGTCGCCAACACAATGGCATCGTGGGCAGCGTGGGTTGCAGGGGGCGGCAGGGCAAGGTTGTCAAGGGCTGGCCGGTCTACTGCAGCCATCAACTTCAAGAGGTGAAACGCGGGCTCAACCTCTTATTTGTCATGTGGCAAGCGGGGGCTACAATAGGCTTGAGGTCGTCACAATGGTTCTACAGCCCCTGCAGCACACCACAGGACAACTCCCCCTGCAAAATCAGGTCGTGCCCGGAACATGTGGGACACCAGTTTCATCAGATGGGGGGGGGCGGGGGCGGGCAAAAGTTCCACACATTCCGAACTCATCCGTTTGGAATGGAATGTGTGGAATCTTAGGCATCCCGGAGTGGGTGCTAGCACCCTCGGCATACAGTGCAGCCTGCATCTCGCGGGGCCGCCATGCATCACCGTCTGGATCAACTGATAGGAGAAAACAGTGGCGGTGCCCAAATGTAGCATTGCCGCAGAGCTGCGCCATGTGTTTCCGCACAACATGGCCGTGCTATGCCATGAACCTGCCGCACGTGCGGATGACCCACATAGGGATGGCAGAGTACCCATCCTCTGTGTGGGGAGCTAGAAACACCACCGTCGCGTGGTTGGCGGGGTGGTACGAATGTGGGTCCAGCTCCAGCCATTGTGTCAAAGTCTCCACATCGTCGCCACTAGCCAATGGCATGGGAGGCCGGCAACATGTAGCGCACAATCCCACCGCAACTACCTCGCAAGAGACAGTGATGATGTCCTCCACATGGATGTCGCTGATGCACACGTGCCACCCATGGACACCTGCGATGTGGCTTAGGGCGTCTAGAAGCTAGGGCAGACTGGGCGGCTCGTTGGGGCGTACACGGGGGGCTCCCTCAACGTGCCTGCAGCCCGTGTCATAGCTAGGTAGGTACTCGGCGTTGTTCAGTGCTTGCAGCAACTTAAGCTCCCGACGCCCAATGCTGCTGGCGCAGCAGCATCCCTGTCCTGGGCATCCTAGGACTGTACGCTCCATGCCTCGCAGAGGTGCCCCAACACTTTGGGAGGACCCCACCCAGCTTTCACAAGGTGTGCACGACGCGCAGCAAGGGGACGGTTGTTGTCTGTTACGGCAACAGCGAGCGCCTTGTACGTCTCGCACCGCTACCGAAACTTGTGCACATCTTCCTGCAACCGGCCCAGCGTCTCTTGGGCAAGGTACCCCCTGTCGTTGGCCTTGTCGAGACGGCGGGATAGCACATGGGGCCCTTGCCGGTAATGCAGCTCCGTGTCCTTTGGATGGATGGCGGTGTTCATCCAGCTATTGAGCCCAGCGGCATGCTTCCCCGATAGCAAATCCACGCACGATAGACAGGAGCCGTAGCAGCACGCTATGCCGTCCCAACGACCATCCGTACGGCAATCCACAGCGAAGAGCCGTCGGCGGTCGCAAAACTCCCAAAGCGGCTTCTCATCGTTGCTCCGCATGACGGGGTACATTCGCCGCAGCTGTGTGGGGGTCTGCCTAGGAAGCACCCCTGGACACTTGCGCTCGCGAAGGGGAATCGGAGCGTCAAGGTCCATCTGCAATGCAACAACTATGGAGCCCTCATCCAGGTCTCCCTCTGCTACAGCGGCTGCACCAACTGCAACCAATGTAGAAGCGAGCTGGACAGCCCCGAGAAGCTGCAGATGCTTGTCTTCGCGGATGAGCATGCTCAGTAGGGAAGTATCTAAGGCGACAGTACCCTGAAAGAACTCCGGTACAACTTTGCCATACCGCACCCCATGCTTATGCTGGACACTCGAGCAAGGGATGCCGAACGCCTTGCTCTATGCGGTCTGCTCTGTAGGCAGGACCTTGCCGCAGGGGCACTGCCACTTCTTCGTGGGGAGGTGGCGGTTGCGCCAGCCTACAACAACGCCAAGGGGAGGCAAGTAAGAGGGAGATGTGTGCATGTCAGCCATTTGTGAGGAATGGAAGATTTGAAGTATGTGCAACGAAAACTGGGTGAGGGAGTTTAACAACGATGCTGGCACAGTCCAGGAGCTCCCACGGGCCATGTGTGTGACCACATAGCCGGGTCACACTCCCGAAAAGCAAGAACATTCAACACGACGGCGCGACATCTAGGCAACAATTTTTGAGATGTGTAATCAAAATCAGTCCCTAACGATCCCATTCACCACGTGTCTAACCAAACAGCCTAGGCCCAAACAAACAAACGAACAACGTATGAGCAAGACGCACAAGTTTGGACGGCGCCCCCGGGGGCCCCTACTTGGCCAATACGCCGTAGAAGAAAAAAAGACTACCGCTCAAACAGGGGGACCTCTGGATTGCGGCATAGCTGCAGTGGCAGCTCTAAGCTTCCAAGCTCAAGGAGAGTTACCCTGTTTAATGAATCGTTCACCGAAACCTCCAATGCCGCAATCACTCGGGGGCGATTAACTGTGCGCCACTAACCTTCATTTTTTTCAACCTGAACAATGCTCCCGGACAAACCCCCGAAAAGGGGCAGTGTTTCAACTTTGGGTGTTTTTCTTTCAACCGCGACACTTGTCCCCCCCCTATTGTGTTGAAATTTCGCCAGCTGGGGTGGAACTTTTCTCACCCCACCCCCCCTGACCACGGGGGTATCTCTTTTTGCCAACTAGAGATCCCTCTCCGTTGCCTCATTATAGTGCAGCGTGGGAGTACATGGGTGAAGCATGTGTTGGACCACCCATGCATACATAGGGTCCCCTTGCAACCTTCTTGTGCAGATTGGGATATTATGTCCCCAATATATGTGTACACCATGTGTGCACAATATATATGCACACCAACCCCATAGCTTGCCATGTAGCGGTTGGCAAATGATTGACCGCGTAAGACACGTGCACGGGATGGCAAAAGAACAAGACTAGGACATCGAAGGGCAACGGGAGAACTAGACCCCTTGCTAGTTTACCCATCATTGTGCGGTCCTCACACCTGTTTAGGCACATGCCGCCTTGGAATCGCCCACGCACAAGGTGCATGTCCTCTTGGCTGTTACGAGGTAGGCACCTCATATCATGCCTTCAACCCACATGAGCTATCACCTGTAGCAGCTCATGCGTATAGTGCCCTGCTACAATACGTCCACCAAGACCAATGAGCAAGGATGCTTCTCCATCCTTGTTGTGCAATACTAGTTGTATAACACAAACTTCTTCTAAGTTTGAGACACACCGGGTCTTTTGGGCCGGGTGTGCACGTAATGTTGATGCCCGCCCTTTGTGCAAAAAGAGGTTTCCCGTCCATCCTTATTGACCCATGGGAAGGCCACACACTCCATTTGCTAACACTCCGACTGGAGGTGGTGGTGATTGCCGTCAGGCCGCCAAGCTTTACACGGAGTACCGTGGTGTATTCCCTACCAACATTGTCTCAATGTATAGCAGGGCACAGTTTGTAGGGCCTCGACCTGTTTGGGTACCCTTTGCCCGACAACAACTTTGGGCAGCCGGCCAAGTTATCATATTTGTGCACTTGGGCACGGAAACGGGCAATGCAAACCATAGTCCAGCAAAATCAATGTGCATGTTTGGATGGCCCCTGGGTCGGTAGCCATCTACATACACGCCCGAGGATAGAGTGGCATTTGGCGGCGAAGCTTGCTGGCACCCTTGTGCAACTAGTGTGCCACACTTGTGCAAAAAGAGATGGCCCAGGTGTTGTAGCAGTTTGATGTTGCTGGTTGTTGCTCCACGGAAAGAAGATGTACGTTTTGCTGCAGCCAGAGAGCCACCGTAACCCAACCTTGGCTGGGTTGGAGGTGATCTAGGGTTGGTAGTACTCCCGTGGCAACAATATGCTCATGCTTTGGGCGTAGTTGGTCAGCCTTGAGAGCCTATGTCTGGGCCACAAGACATGTTGTGGTGGTGGGGGCGGCAAACCACTGTAAGTGCACTAGAGGGCCCAATGGCCAAAGAGCCTACAACGAATGCAAGCCCCAGACGACTCACCTAATGGCTGCCCGGCGGGGGAAGAGTGAGATGCAGTGTTGGGGCCCATGGGGATAGGAGAGACTGGCAGCTAAGCTGAGTGGGACAAGACCTTTCACACATCCTTCGCTAGAGAGCACCCTGCATGTGTGGCCTTTGCAGTGTCTATCTTCACAATCTTGAGCACGGCCAACATTGTGTCATGCTGCTAAATCCAAAGCATCGACATCTTTCCGGGCCCTTCAGGGGGTTTGTCGGACGCATTGTGGTGTTAGTGGCTGAGCAGAGTCCACGCAAACACCGCACGACCCACACGCCATTCACTTCACACAAGAAAACCCACTCAGAGGCCCATCCACCGGGTTGCGGGGATAGCCCGCCGGAGCCGGACGCCGAGAAGCCCCGTGGCCACAGCAGACATGGATTGCCGCCCTTGTAGGTAGCGAACCGAGATAGTAGAGACCCAGACGAGCAGTGGCCGAACAAACTAGACGAACACGCGTCACATTCCCATTGTCCGGTTCTCTGCCCTGATGCATAGATCTCCTAACCTCGTTGGAGGAGCTTAAAGTTGTTGTTGTGCAGTGAGTACCCAAACGGGTGGAGTCCCTACAAGCGTTGCCCTCCTATACATTTAGGGAACACATGAAGTATGGTGGTAGGGAATACACCGTGGGAGTTGCCTCGTAGCCGATCACCACCACCCGTGGTCGGAGTGTTGGCAGAAGGGGAGTATGGCCTGCCCGCGAGGCAAAAAGCATGGGGTTGCAGACCACGAGCAGAGATGGAGCAGGCGGTGGTACTGACGGTGGTCGTTGTGCGCCAAAGTGGGGCGAGGTTGACGTGCAGGTCCAGATCCTTGCAATCTAGGGGGGGATGGATGGGGTCTCAAGGCGAAGGCGGACACAATAAATTGATTTGCAAGAATGGGGCAGATGTTGGCAAAAGCCTCAAGCTTGGAGACTTTCCCCTTCACCCATAGAGTGTGTTGGTCCACAATAGACTCATCGTGGTACATTGTGTTGTCCGAGAAGGTATGTGGCGCAACAACTTTGCCAAGTTCCTAGTAGAGGCAACCTAGAGGACTTTTTGAGAACCATTGGTTATGGCATCATAGAGATGTGCGCCTCTAAAGTATGCACGCCTACCGGCCCCAGTTAGAGGCGGTTTGGCTCAATTGTTATCAAGCAAGGGCTCCTTGCAAAGCCCCGAGTACCGCCGGGCTCTTGGCCACACGAGATATCACCTATAGCAAGTCATGCTTATATTGCCGTGCTACAATATCTCCAATGGCACCAAAGACCCGGGAGGTTCTTCCTTCGGCATTGTGCAATACTAGTTGTCTATTGGAAGCCTCTTCTAGGCTTGAGATGCAACAGAACTCGTGAGACCTCCACAACTCATTGAGACACCCCACCCTTGTGGAGTTTTCCCAACCCCTTACACAGCTCTTGGAGCCACGTCCTGCCCATTACCTGCTTCTAGCAGTACCTACGTCCTTTCATCTTCAATATCGATGCTTGACCCACCACTGCCTGTTGTTGCTTTGCGGGGCAGAGCAATTGTGTTTCGGAGGCCAGAATTGTTGCTCAGTGCCTGCACGGTTCAAGAATTTTTGGACGTTTACACACATTTTACCCGGTGGAATGGTGCTCACATGAACAGACTAGCAAGCCACATGTACACAACCCAAATGCTTGGAAATCACATCTCAATACACAAGGGGTTTCTTAATATGGACCCTCTTGCACAATCGCACTGGTCGTCACTGCTCTGCATGCATTCTTTGGGCCAATATTCTGAGCCCCAGAAAAGGGAAAGCAGCCCACAGCCAGCACCCTCACTTTGTGGTGGCAGAAATTTGGGCTGACTTGAGGGGGGGTGAGCTAGCCCAACGAAATCACTGTGCTGTGTTGTTGTGTGCTGTTTTCTGCTTTGGCATTGTAGTGCGCTGTTGTGCTGTGCTGTGTGTTGTGCTGCGTGCTGCGCTGTGCAACAAAATGCAGTCTCAGCCTCTAGCGCGGCACTGTGTGCAGCCTGGCGGGGCTTGGCCACAAGGTGATCCTCATGCTAGAAGACAGGCACTGCTCAAACAACCTGCTCACGTGTTGGACTCGGCGTTGACTGTGCATTTCCAATGCCAAAAAAATTGTCAACGGTCTGGGAGGGGTCTGCAAAATACAATGGCTGCCATAGAAAAGTGTGGAGTGCATCGCCATTGTACCAATGCCACATCCCTTTTTGCAAAAGCTGCACTGAAGAACTGTGTGAAGATTAGGTGCCCCTCAAGGACGCGCGGAACCCAATTGCATCATATGGCACAGCATCATTCACGCTGAAGGACAACAACTCACAAAAACATGAAGCACTCAAGCAACACCAGACAGTTGCCACCAAAAAGCTAGCACGCTTGATTCTCTTTTGGCATCAGATGCGCTGGAGAAAAGCTTTATTGCCTTCGGCAAGGCACCTCAAAGAGAGACGAGAGAAGAGCCCCGGGCTACAGGGGCGTACCGGCCACTACATGGCTCCTCATGAGTGCTGAAATATCGGTCTTGTCATCAAATGACCACCCAAACCGATCCCAGGGGTGACATGAGGGTTTCAGAAAAAGTCGGATTGTTGCAAATGTTTAAGTACCACTAGACAACCTAAACAACAGCAGTTTCGGGGCTTTCGGGGGGGGCATGGCCAGGGCTACATAGGCCTAGCGGCCAATATGTGGGTCCCCATGGGTGCTCAAGTACCTGTATTGTCACCAAACGACCACCAGAACCCATCCCAGGGGCGACAGAGGGTTTCGTAAAAAGTCCAGTTTTCGAAAAGTCTTTAGCCGACGTATGCCAGCATGAAAACGGCCAAGTCCTCACCGGAAACGGACCATATGGGGGGCAGCTGACCGGGGGTGCCCGAGCCCTGAACCGGGACCCTGGCAAGGGTTAGGGGGTCTATATAGAAGGAAAAAATTCTTCAGGACCCGGGTCCAAATCCACAAACAGCGGCCACAACACGCAAAGAAGTTTTAATCAACCCCCCTGCCCCCTCCTGAAAAAGGGGTGCCCAGGTCCTGGGGGGGGGGAGGGGGGGGGGGTCAAAATCACAAAATTCATTGGGACATCATTTTGTCACCCAAAATAATGATTTTGCTCAGGGGTTAGAAATCTGATGCCATACCTTGGGGTATGCTACGTGAATGACCCCAAAAATAGGGGGTACGGTGCCTGCGCCTGCGCTTGATGTAACAACCTGTCCTCAAGGTGATTTTTGGGGGGTCAACACACATTGACTTTCAGATGACTTAGAAGAGGAGGAGGTAGGGGGGTAGGCGGGTAGGGGGTCTGGGGGGGGAGGAGAGGGGGTCTAAGGGGAGGGGAGGGTACCTCCTCCTTCCAATTCTTTAATTCAAGCACAAGGCTGGGGCCCAGTTAGGCGCCTGCAAGCCAATCTACCCTCAAACCCAGTATGGGAAGCTCAACCCTGGCCCCGCCAACCAAAATTCCTAGGGGACTACAATCCCGGACTACGGACTACAGAGATGGACTACAATCCCAATTTTGCGAGTAACTTGAACTTGCCAGGTTACCCATTTAGGGACATGGATAGCACACTGCCTGGCACACGTAATCTTGTAGTGTTGTGGTTGTGAGGATGGCAGCACACCTCAGTGTAGTGTTTTCATCAGCTGGGGATGGTGACAGAGCGTCAGAGGGTTTAGATTACTCAAGGAGGAGGGACACGTCACGCAGTAGCATTTTGATGAATTGAGGCAGGTGGTACACGTCACATAGAGTACTGTTTGCAGTGTCTTGATTAACGGAGGATGGTGGCACACATCATCGGGGAGTGTTCAGATCAATCGAGGATGGTGGTCTGCTTCGAGCAGGCAAGGCCTCCAGACAACAAGCACCGTCACCACACCACAAGCACTATCGCCATACGAGAGGCACTGCCTCCAAACCACAAACACAACAGAAAACATTATGGCTCGTGTCAGAGGTCGTGTTCTGCATGGCATTTGAGGGTCAGCCTGCGGCTACAAATATTGCAGGTGAGAGAGAAGGCTATGGGGCATCTGGCCCTTCTGGGCAGGGGGGCGTCCTCTGCCCTGTGCTGTCCTCCCCTGCTGCTTCCATTACCACTCGCCCATTTATTGCACTGTGCCCTACCCCTTGCTCTGCAGCTGCATTCCCGGGCGGCAGCGCCGGCGTTGCCCAGGGATCAGCTCAAGAGTGCCCTGCAACACTGTGCCAGGCCACGGCCGTACGGAGGTGGGGGGTGGATTGGGGAGAGGGGGGGGCGGTGACATGGGCCCCAACCCAAAGGGCAAATCACCTCGCAGAGGTTGTTAGATCAAAGCCAGGCAGGCGTATATATGGGGAAAATGCCACATACCCCCCCATTTGGGCCTATTCGCGTACCCTACCCCAAGGGGTTGAATTGTTAGTTTAACCCCTTGTAAAATCATTATTTTGTCCAATAAACGCATCCCCCAATGAGTTTTTGGTCCGGACCCCCCCAGACCCCCCCCACTTGAAACCCACTTTTTAGGGGGGGTGGGGGGGGGGTGGGGGGGGGTGGGGGGGGGGGGGGGGGTCAAAAATGTCGAAAAAATGACCCCCCCTTTTTTTGGGTCGAAAATCATGAATCTTTTGGTTTTTTTCGATTTTGAGCCGAAAAAGTGTTTCCGGGTCCCGACTCCATAGGGTTCGTATGGGGCGGAGTGGGACGAGCGCTCATGCAGTTTATGCACTTTTCAGCCATTTATGCTATGTTGGCGGTTTTGGCAACCTCGGTGAACCCGTGGTACCCACCCTGAGGGGTGCGAGTGGGGATGTTGTGACAGTATATGCCTACTAGGATACGAAAGGACGGTTTTTGCAGTCTGTAGCCTTGCTTATGGCCGTTCACAACCCGTGCCAAAGACGCGAAATGACTGTTTCCACCAACAATGGCCTAGTGAATGGGGAGGTACACAACCTGCTTATGCAGTTTTTCACCCCAGGCAGCTCAAAAATCGAAGTTTTCGAAACTTGTTTTTTTGATATTGTGACCACCCAAAATGACCATCCAAGCTATGCAAAGCATGTTTTAGGCCGTATTTTCGTGTTTTTCACCCTATTTGGGTATCAGGTCGGGGGGGGGGGGGGGGCTCCCAAGGGACTGGTGCACCACCTGCTTATGCCGTTTTTTAAACTGGACAGCTCAAAAATCGAAGTTTTCGAAACTTGTTTTTTTGATATTGTGACCACCCAAAATGACCACCCAAGGTATGTAAAGCATGTTTTAGGCCGCATTTACGTGTTTTTCACCCTATTTGGGAATCAGGTCCGGGAGGGGGGGGGGGGGGGGGCTCCTAGGGGATTGGTACACAACCTGCTTATGCAGCTTTTCACCCCGGACAGCTCAAAAATGGAAGTTTTCGAAACTTGTTTTTGTGATATTGTGATCACCTAAAATGACCATCCAAGGTATGTAAAGCATGTTTTAGGCCGTATTTACGTGTTTTTCACCCCATTTGGGTATTAGGTCCAGGGGGGGGGGGGGTCTCCCAAGGGATTGGTACACAACCTGCTTATGCAGTTTTTCACCCTAGGCAGCTGAAAAATCGAAGTTTTTGAAACTTGTTTTTCTGATATTGTGACCACCTAAAATGATCATCCAAGGTATGTAAAGCATATTTTAGGCCGTATGTACATCTTTTTCACCCTATTTGGGTATTAGGTTTCGGGGGTGGGGGGGGGGGTCTCCCAAGGGATTGGTACACAACTTGCTAGTGCAGTTTTTCACCCTGGGCAGCTCAAAAATCGAAGTTTTCGAAACTTGTTTTTTTGATACCGTGATCACCTAAAATGATCATCCAAGGTATCTGAAGCATGTTTTAGCCGGTATTTATGTAGTTTCCACCCTATTTTGGGTGTGTGTTGCTCGCGGTAGATTCTCTGCGAGGTGGACTTGCCGAAGGCAATAGAATCACCTCGCAGAGGTTGTTAGATCAAAGCCAGGCAGGCGTATATATGGGGAAAACGCCACATACCCCCCCATTTGGGCCTATTCGCGTACACTACCCCAAGGGGTTGAATTGTTAGTTTAACCCCTTGTAAAATCATTATTTTGTCCAATAAACGCATCCCCCAATGAGTTTTTGGCCAGGACCCCCCCAGACCCCCCCCACTTGAAACCCAATTTTTAGGGGGGGGTGGGGGGGTGGGGGGGGGGTCAAAAATGTCGAAAAAATGACCCCCCCTTTTTTTGGGTCGAAAATCATGAATCTTTTGGTTTTTTTCGATTTTGAGCCGAAAAAGTGTTTCCGGGTCCCGACTCCATAGGGTTCGTATGGGGCGGAGTGGGACGAGCGCTTATGCAGTTTATGCACTTTTCAGCCATTTATGCTATGTTGGCGGTTTTGGCAACCTCGGTGAACCCGTGGTACCCACCCTGAGGGGTGCGAGTGGGGATGTTGTGACAGTATATGCCTACTAGGATACGAAAGGACGGTTTTTGCAGTCTGTAGCCTTGCTTATGGCCGTTCACAACCCGTGCCAAAGACGCGAAATGACTGTTTCCACCAATAAAGGCCTAGTGAATGGGGAGGTACACAACCTGCTAATGCAGTTTTTCACCCCAGGCAGCTCAAAAATCGAAGTTTTCGAAACTTGTTTTTTTGATATTGTGACCACCCAAAATGACCATCCAAGCTATGCAAAGCATGTTTTAGGCCGTATTTTCGTGTTTTTCACCCTATTTGGGTATCAGGTCGGGGGGGGGGGGGGGGGGGCTCCCAAGGGACTGGTGCACAACCTGCTTATGCCGTTTTTTAAACTGGACAGCTCAAAAATCGAAGTTTTCGAAACTTGTTTTTTTGATATTGTGACCACCCAAAATGACCACCCAAGGTATGTAAAGCATGTTTTAGGCCGCATTTACGTGTTTTTCACCCTATTTGGGAATCAGGTCCGGGAGGGGGGGGGGGGGGGGGCTCCTAGGGGATTGGTACACAACCTGCTTATGCAGCTTTTCACCCCGGACAGCTCAAAAATGGAAGTTTTCGAAACTTGTTTTTGTGATATTGTGATCACCTAAAATGACCATCCAAGGTATGTAAAGCATGTTTTAGGCCGTATTTACGTGTTTTTCACCCCATTTGGGTATTAGGTCCAGGGGGGGGGGGGTCTCCCAAGGGATTGGTACACAACCTGCTTATGCAGTTTTTCACCCTAGGCAGCTGAAAAATCGAAGTTTTTGAAACTTGTTTTTCTGATATTGTGACCACCTAAAATGATCATCCAAGGTATGTAAAGCATATTTTAGGCCGTATGTACATCTTTTTCACCCTATTTGGGTATTAGGTCCCGGGGGTGGGGGGGGGGGTCTCCCAAGGGATTGGTACACAACTTGCTAGTGCGGTTTTTCACCCTGGGCAGCTCAAAAATCGAAGTTTTCGAAACTTGTTTTTTTGATACCGTGATCACCTAAAATGATCATCCAAGGTATCTGAAGCATGTTTTAGCCGGTATTTATGTAGTTTCCACCCTATTTTGGGTGTGTGTTGCTCGCGGTAGATTCTCTGCGAGGTGGACTTGCCGAAGGCAATAGAATCACCTCGCAGAGGTTGTTAGATCAAAGCCAGGCAGGCGTATATATGGGGAAAACGCCACATACCCCCCCATTTGGGCCTATTCGCGTACCCTACCCCAAGGGGTTGAATTGTTAGTTTAACCCCTTGTAAAATCATTATTTTGTCCAATAAACGCATCCCCCAATGAGTTTTTGGTCCGGACCCCCCCAGACCCCCCCCACTTGAAACCCAATTTTTAGGGGGGGGTGGGGGGGTGGGGGGGGGGTCAAAAATGTCGAAAAAATGACCCCCCCTTTTTTTGGGTCGAAAATCATGAATCTTTTGGTTTTTTTCGATTTTGAGCCGAAAAAGTGTTTCCGGGTCCCGACTCCATAGGGTTCGTATGGGGCGGAGTGGGACGAGCGCTTATGCAGTTTATGCACTTTTCAGCCATTTATGCTATGTTGGCGGTTTTGGCAACCTCGGTGAACCCGTGGTACCCACCCTGAGGGGTGCGAGTGGGGATGTTGTGACAGTATATGCCTACTAGGATACGAAAGGACGGTTTTTGCAGTCTGTAGCCTTGCTTATGGCCGTTCACAACCCGTGCCAAAGACGCGAAATGACTGTTTCCACCAACAATGGCCTAGTGAATGGGGAGGTACACAACCTGCTAATGCAGTTTTTCACCCCAGGCAGCTCAAAAATCGAAGTTTTCGAAACTTGTTTTTTTGATATTGTGACCACCCAAAATGACCATCCAAGCTATGCAAAGCATGTTTTAGGCCGTATTTTCGTGTTTTTCACCCTATTTGGGTATCAGGTCGGGGGGGGGGGGGGGGGCTCCCAAGGGACTGGTGCACAACCTGCTTATGCCGTTTTTTAAACTGGACAGCTCAAAAATCGAAGTTTTCGAAACTTGTTTTTTTGATATTGTGACCACCCAAAATGACCACCCAAGGTATGTAAAGCATGTTTTAGGCCGCATTTACGTGTTTTTCACCCTATTTAGGAATCAGGTCCGGGAGGGGGGGGGGGGCTCCTAGGGGATTGGTACACAACCTGCTTATGCAGCTTTTCACCCCGGACAGCTCAAAAATGGAAGTTTTCGAAACTTGTTTTTGTGATATTGTGATCACCTAAAATGACCATCCAAGGTATGTAAAGCATGTTTTAGGCCGTATTTACGTGTTTTTCACCCCATTTGGGTATTAGGTCCAGGGGGGGGGGGTCTCCCAAGGGATTGGTACACAACCTGCTTATGCAGTTTTTCACCCTAGGCAGCTGAAAAATCGAAGTTTTTGAAACTTGTTTTTCTGATATTGTGACCACCTAAAATGATCATCCAAGGTATGTAAAGCATATTTTAGGCCGTATGTACATCTTTTTCACCCTATTTGGGTATTAGGTCCCGGGGGTGGGGGGGGGGGGTCTCCCAAGGGATTGGTACACAACTTGCTAGTGCAGTTTTTCACCCTGGGCAGCTCAAAAATCGAAGTTTTCGAAACTTGTTTTTTTGATACCGTGATCACCTAAAATGATCATCCAAGGTATCTGAAGCATGTTTTAGCCGGTATTTATGTAGTTTCCACCCTATTTTGGGTGTGTGTTGCTCGCGGTAGATTCTCTGCGAGGTGGACTTGCCGAAGGCAATAGAATCACCTCGCAGAGGTTGTTAGATCAAAGCTAGGCAGGCGTATATATGGGGAAAACGCCACATACCCCCCCATTTGGGCCTATTCGCGTACCCTACCCCAAGGGGTTGAATTGTTAGTTTAACCCCTTGTAAAATCATTATTTTGTCCAATAAACGCATCCCCCAATGAGTTTTTGGTCAGGACCCCCCCAGACCCCCCCCACTTGAAACCCACTTTTTAGGGGGGGGTGGGGGGGGTGGGGGGGTGGGGGTCAAAAATGTCGAAAAAATGACTCCCCCTTTTTTTGGGTCGAAAATCATGAATCTTTTGGTTTTTTTCGATTTTGAGCCGAAAAAGTGTTTCCGGGTCCCGACTCCATAGGGTTCGTATGGGGCGGAGTGGGACGAGCGCTTATGCAGTTTATGCACTTTTCAGCCATTTATGCTATGTTGGCGGTTTTGGCAACCTCGGTGAACCCGTGGTACCCACCCTGAGGGGTGCGAGTGGGGATGTTGTGACAGTATATGCCTACTAGGATACGAAAGGACGGTTTTTGCAGTCTGTAGCCTTGCTTGTGGCCATTCACAACCCGTGCCAAAGACGCGAAATGACTGTTTCCACCAATAAAGGCCTAGTGAATGGGGAGGTACACAACCTGCTAATGCAGTTTTTCACCCCAGGCAGCTCAAAAATCGAAGTTTTCGAAACTTGTTTTTTTGATATTGTGACCACCCAAAATGACCATCCAAGCTATGCAAAGCATGTTTTAGGCCGTATTTTCGTGTTTTTCACCCTATTTGGGAATCAGGTCCGGGAGGGGGGGGGGGGGGGGGCTCCTAGGGGATTGGTACACAACCTGCTTATGCAGCTTTTCACCCCGGACAGCTCAAAAATGGAAGTTTTCGAAACTTGTTTTTGTGATATTGTGATCACCTAAAATGACCATCCAAGGTATGTAAAGCATGTTTTAGGCCGTATTTACGTGTTTTTCACCCCATTTGGGTATTAGGTCCAGGGGGGGGGGGGTCTCCCAAGGGATTGGTACACAACCTGCTTATGCAGTTTTTCACCCTAGGCAGCTGAAAAATCGAAGTTTTTGAAACTTGTTTTTCTGATATTGTGACCACCTAAAATGATCATCCAAGGTATGTAAAGCATATTTTAGGCCGTATGTACATCTTTTTCACCCTATTTGGGTATTAGGTCCCGGGGGTGGGGGGGGGGGGTCTCCCAAGGGATTGGTACACAACTTGCTAGTGCAGTTTTTCACCCTGGGCAGCTCAAAAATCGAAGTTTTCGAAACTTGTTTTTTTGATACCGTGATCACCTAAAATGATCATCCAAGGTATCTGAAGCATGTTTTAGCCGGTATTTATGTAGTTTCCACCCTATTTTGGGTGTGTGTTGCTCGCGGTAGATTCTCTGCGAGGTGGACTTGCCGAAGGCAATAGAATCACCTCGCAGAGGTTGTTAGATCAAAGCTAGGCAGGCGTATATATGGGGAAAACGCCACATACCCCCCCATTTGGGCCTATTCGCGTACCCTACCCCAAGGGGTTGAATTGTTAGTTTAACCCCTTGTAAAATCATTATTTTGTCCAATAAACGCATCCCCCAATGAGTTTTTGGTCAGGACCCCCCCAGACCCCCCCCACTTGAAACCCACTTTTTAGGGGGGGGTGGGGGGGGTGGGGGGGTGGGGGTCAAAAATGTCGAAAAAATGACTCCCCCTTTTTTTGGGTCGAAAATCATGAATCTTTTGGTTTTTTTCGATTTTGAGCCGAAAAAGTGTTTCCGGGTCCCGACTCCATAGGGTTCGTATGGGGCGGAGTGGGACGAGCGCTTATGCAGTTTATGCACTTTTCAGCCATTTATGCTATGTTGGCGGTTTTGGCAACCTCGGTGAACCCGTGGTACCCACCCTGAGGGGTGCGAGTGGGGATGTTGTGACAGTATATGCCTACTAGGATACGAAAGGACGGTTTTTGCAGTCTGTAGCCTTGCTTGTGGCCATTCACAACCCGTGCCAAAGACGCGAAATGACTGTTTCCACCAATAAAGGCCTAGTGAATGGGGAGGTACACAACCTGCTAATGCAGTTTTTCACCCCAGGCAGCTCAAAAATCGAAGTTTTCGAAACTTGTTTTTTTGATATTGTGACCACCCAAAATGACCATCCAAGCTATGCAAAGCATGTTTTAGGCCGTATTTTCGTGTTTTTCACCCTATTTGGGAATCAGGTCCGGAAGGGGGGGGGGGGCTCCTAGGGGATTGGTACACAACCTGCTTATGCAGCTTTTCACCCCGGACAGCTCAAAAATGGAAGTTTTCGAAACTTGTTTTTGTGATATTGTGATCACCTAAAATGACCATCCAAGGTATGTAAAGCATGTTTTAGGCCGTATTTACGTGTTTTTCACCCCATTTGGGTATTAGGTCCAGGGGGGGGGTCTCCCAAGGGATTGGTACACAACCTGCTTATGCAGTTTTTCACCCTAGGCAGCTGAAAAATCGAAGTTTTTGAAACTTGTTTTTCTGATATTGTGACCACCTAAAATGATCATCCAAGGTATGTAAAGCATATTTTAGGCCGTATGTACATCTTTTTCACCCTATTTGGGTATTAGGTCCCGGGGGTGGGGGGGGGGGGGTCTCCCAAGGGATTGGTACACAACTTGCTAGTGCAGTTTTTCACCCTGGGCAGCTCAAAAATCGAAGTTTTCGAAACTTGTTTTTTTGATACCGTGATCACCTAAAATGATCATCCAAGGTATCTGAAGCATGTTTTAGCCGGTATTTATGTAGTTTCCACCCTATTTTGGGTGTGTGTTGCTCGCGGTAGATTCTCTGCGAGGTGGACTTGCCGAAGGCAATAGAATCACCTCGCAGAGGTTGTTAGATCAAAGCCAGGCAGGCGTATATATGGGGAAAACGCCACATACCCCCCCATTTGGGCCTATTCGCGTACCCTACCCCAAGGGGTTGAATTGTTAGTTTAACCCCTTGTAAAATCATTATTTTGTCCAATAAACGCATCCCCCAATGAGTTTTTGGTCAGGACCCCCCCAGACCCCCCCCACTTGAAACCCACTTTTTAGGGGGGGGTGGGGGGGGTGGGGGGGTGGGGGGGGGGTCAAAAATGTCGAAAAAATGACTCCCCCTTTTTTTGGGTCGAAAATCATGAATCTTTTGGTTTTTTTCGATTTTGAGCCGAAAAAGTGTTTCCGGGTCCCGACTCCATAGGGTTCGTATGGGGCGGAGTGGGACGAGCGCTTATGCAGTTTATGCACTTTTCAGCCATTTATGCTATGTTGGCGGTTTTGGCAACCTCGGTGAACCCGTGGTACCCACCCTGAGGGGTGCGAGTGGGGATGTTGTGACAGTATATGCCTACTAGGATACGAAAGGACGGTTTTTGCAGTCTGTAGCCTTGCTTATGGCCGTTCACAACCCGTGCCAAAGACGCGAAATGACTGTTTCCACCAATAAAGGCCTAGTGAATGGGGAGGTACACAACCTGCTAGTGCAGTTTTTCACCCCAGGCAGCTCAAAAATCGAAGTTTTCGAAACTTGTTTTTTTGATATTGTGACCACCCAAAATGACCATCCAAGCTATGCAAAGCATGTTTTAGGCCGTATTTTCGTGTTTTTCACCCTATTTGGGTATCAGGTCGGGGGGGGGGGGGGGGCTCCCAAGGGACTGGTGCACAACCTGCTTATGCCGTTTTTTAAACTGGACAGCTCAAAAATCGAAGTTTTCGAAACTTGTTTTTTTGATATTGTGACCACCCAAAATGACCACCCAAGGTATGTAAAGCATGTTTTAGGCCGCATTTACGTGTTTTTCACCCTATTTGGGAATCAGGTCCGGAAGGGGGGGGGGGGGCTCCTAGGGGATTGGTACACAACCTGCTTATGCAGCTTTTCACCCCGGACAGCTCAAAAATGGAAGTTTTCGAAACTTGTTTTTGTGATATTGTGATCACCTAAAATGACCATCCAAGGTATGTAAAGCATGTTTTAGGCCGTATTTACGTGTTTTTCACCCCATTTGGGTATTAGGTCCAGGGGGGGGGTCTCCCAAGGGATTGGTACACAACCTGCTTATGCAGTTTTTCACCCTAGGCAGCTGAAAAATCGAAGTTTTTGAAACTTGTTTTTCTGATATTGTGACCACCTAAAATGATCATCCAAGGTATGTAAAGCATATTTTAGGCCGTATGTACATCTTTTTCACCCTATTTGGGTATTAGGTCCCGGGGGTGGGGGGGGGGGGGTCTCCCAAGGGATTGGTACACAACTTGCTAGTGCAGTTTTTCACCCTGGGCAGCTCAAAAATCGAAGTTTTCGAAACTTGTTTTTTTGATACCGTGATCACCTAAAATGATCATCCAAGGTATCTGAAGCATGTTTTAGCCGGTATTTATGTAGTTTCCACCCTATTTTGGGTGTGTGTTGCTCGCGGTAGATTCTCTGCGAGGTGGACTTGCCGAAGGCAATAGAATCACCTCGCAGAGGTTGTTAGATCAAAGCCAGGCAGGCGTATATATGGGGAAAACGCCACATACCCCCCCATTTGGGCCTATTCGCGTACCCTACCCCAAGGGGTTGAATTGTTAGTTTAACCCCTTGTAAAATCATTATTTTGTCCAATAAACGCATCCCCCAATGAGTTTTTGGTCAGGACCCCCCCAGACCCCCCCCACTTGAAACCCACTTTTTAGGGGGGGGTGGGGGGGGTGGGGGGGGTGGGGGGGGGGGGTCAAAAATGTCGAAAAAATGACCCCCCCTTTTTTTGGGTCGAAAATCATGAATCTTTTGGTTTTTTTCGATTTTGAGCCGAAAAAGTGTTTCCGGGTCCCGACTCCATAGGGTTCGTATGGGGCGGAGTGGGACGAGCGCTTATGCAGTTTATGCACTTTTCAGCCATTTATGCTATGTTGGCGGTTTTGGCAACCTCGGTGAACCCGTGGTACCCACCCTGAGGGGTGCGAGTGGGGATGTTGTGACAGTATATGCCTACTAGGATACGAAAGGACGGTTTTTGCAGTCTGTAGCCTTGCTTATGGCCGTTCACAACCCGTGCCAAAGACGCGAAATGACTGTTTCCACCAATAAAGGCCTAGTGAATGGGGAGGTACACAACCTGCTAATGCAGTTTTTCACCCCAGGCAGCTCAAAGATCGAAGTTTTCGAAACTTGTTTTTTTGATATTGTGACCACCCAAAATGACCATCCAAGCTATGCAAAGCATGTTTTAGGCCGTATTTACGTGTTTTTCACCCTATTTGGGTATCAGGTCGGGGGGGGGGGGGGGGCTCCCAAGGGACTGGTGCACAACCTGCTTATGCCGTTTTTTAAACTGGAGAGCTCAAAAATCGAAGTTTTCGAAACTTGTTTTTTTGATATTGTGACCACCCAAAATGACCACCCAAGGTATGTAAAGCATGTTTTAGGCCGCATTTACGTGTTTTTCACCCTATCTAGGAATCAGGTCCGGGAGGGGGGGGGGCTCCTAGGGGATTGGTACACAACCTGCTTATGCAGCTTTTCACCCCGGACAGCTCAAAAATGGAAGTTTTCGAAACTTGTTTTTGTGATATTGTGATCACCTAAAATGACCATCCAAGGTATGTAAAGCATGTTTTAGGCCGTATTTACGTGTTTTTCACCCCATTTGGGTATTAGGTCCAGGGGGGGGGGGGTCTCCCAAGGGATTGGTACACAACCTGCTTATGCAGTTTTTCACCCTAGGCAGCTGAAAAATCGAAGTTTTTGAAACTTGTTTTTCAGATATTGTGACCACCTAAAATGATCATCCAAGGTATGTAAAGCATATTTTAGGCCGTATGTACATCTTTTTCACCCTATTTGGGTATTAGGTCCCGGGGGTGGGGGGGGGGGGGTCTCCCAAGGGATTGGTACACAACTTGCTAGTGCAGTTTTTCACCCTGGGCAGCTCAAAAATCGAAGTTTTCGAAACTTGTTTTTTTGATACCGTGATCACCTAAAATGATCATCCAAGGTATCTGAAGCATGTTTTAGCCGGTATTTATGTAGTTTCCACCCTATTTTGGGTGTGTGTTGCTCGCGGTAGATTCTCTGCGAGGTGGACTTGCCGAAGGCAATAGAATCACCTCGCAGAGGTTGTTAGATCAAAGCCAGGCAGGCGTATATATGGGGAAAACGCCACATACCCCCCCATTTGGGCCTATTCGCGTACCCTACCCCAAGGGGTTGAATTGTTAGTTTAACCCCTTGTAAAATCATTATTTTGTCCAATAAACGCATCCCCCAATGAGTTTTTGGTCCGGACCCCCCGAGACCCCCCCCACTTGAAACCCAATTTTTAGGGGGGGGTGGGGGGGATGGGGGGGGGGTGGGGGGGGTCAAAAATGTCGAAAAAATGACCCCCCCTTTTTTTGGGTCGAAAATCATGAATCTTTTGGTTTTTTTCGATTTTGAGCCGAAAAAGTGTTTCCGGGTCCCGACTCCATAGGGTTCGTATGGGGCGGAGTGGGACGAGCGCTTATGCAGTTTATGCACTTTTCAGCCATTTATGCTATGTTGGCGGTTTTGGCAACCTCGGTGAACCCGTGGTACCCACCCTGAGGGGTGCGAGTGGGGATGTTGTGACAGTATATGCCTACTAGGATACGAAAGGACGGTTTTTGCAGTCTGTAGCCTTGCTTATGGCCGTTCACAACCCGTGCCAAAGACGCGAAATGACTGTTTCCACCAATAAAGGCCTAGTGAATGGGGAGGTACACAACCTGCTTATGCAGGTTTTCACCCCAGGCAGCTCAAAAATCGAAGTTTTCGAAACTTGTTTTTTTGATATTGTGACCACCCAAAATGACCATCCAAGCTATGCAAAGCATGTTTTAGGCCGTATTTACGTGTTTTTCACCCTATTTGGGTATCAGGTCGGGGGGGGGGGGGTCTCCCAAGGGACTGGTGCACAACCTGCTTATGCCGTTTTTTAAACTGGAGAGCTCAAAAATCGAAGTTTTCGAAACTTGTTTTTTTGCTATTGTGACCACCCAAAATGACCACCCAAGGTATGTAAAGCATGTTTTAGGCCGCATTTACGTGTTTTTCACCCTATTTGGGAATCAGGTCCGGGAGGGGGGGGGGGGCTCCTAGGGTATTGGTACACAACCTGCTTATGCAGCTTTTCACCCCGGACAGCTCAAAAATGGAAGTTTTCGAAACTTGTTTTTGTGATATTGTGATCACCTAAAATGACCATCCAAGGTATGTAAAGCATGTTTTAGGCCGTATTTACGTGTTTTTCACCCTATTTGGGTATTAGGTCCAGGGGGGGGGGGGGTCTCCCAAGGGATTGGTACACAACCTGCTTATGCAGTTTTTCACCCTAGGCAGCTGAAAAATCGAAGTTTTTGAAACTTGTTTTTCAGATATTGTGACCACCTAAAATGATCATCCAAGGTATGTAAAGCATATTTTAGGCCGTATGTACATCTTTTTCACCCTATTTGGGTATTAGGTCCCGGGGATGGGGGGGGGGGTCTCCCAAGGGATTGGTACACAACTTGCTAGTGCAGTTTTTCACCCTGAGCAGCTCAAAAATCGAAGTTTTCGAAACTTGTTTTTTTGATACCGTGATCACCTAAAATGATCATCCAAGGTATCTGAAGCATGTTTTAGCCGGTATTTATGTAGTTTCCACCCTATTTTGGGTGTGTGTTGCTCGCGGTAGATTCTCTGCGAGGTGGACTTGCCGAAGGCAATAGAATCACCTCGCAGAGGTTGTTAGATCAAAGCCAGGCAGGCGTATATATGGGGAAAACGCCACATACCCCCCCATTTGGGCCTATTCGCGTACCCTACCCCAAGGGGTTGAATTGTTAGTTTAACCCCTTGTAAAATCATTATTTTGTCCAATAAACGCATCCCCCAATGAGTTTTTGGTCCGGACCCCCCGAGACCCCCCCCACTTGAAACCTAATTTTTAGGGGGGGGTGGGGGGGGTGGGGGGGGGGTCAAAAATGTCGAAAAAATGACCCCCCCTTTTTTTGGGTCGAAAATCATGAATCTTTTGGTTTTTTTCGATTTTGAGCCGAAAAAGTGTTTCCGGGTCCCGACTCCATAGGGTTCGTATGGGGCGGAGTGGGACGAGCGCTTATGCAGTTTATGCACTTTTCAGCCATTTATGCTATGTTGGCGGTTTTGGCAACCTCGGTGAACCCGTGGTACCCACCCTGAGGGGTGCGAGTGGGGATGTTGTGACAGTATATGCCTACTAGGATACGAAAGGACGGTTTTTGCAGTCTGTAGCCTTGCTTATGGCCGTTCACAACCCGTGCCAAAGACGCGAAATGACTGTTTCCACCAACAATGGCCTAGTGAATGGGGAGGTACACAACCTGCTAATGCAGTTTTTCACCCCAGGCAGCTCAAAAATCGAAGTTTTCGAAACTTTTTTTTTGATATTGTGACCACCCAAAATGACCATCCAAGCTATGCAAAGCATGTTTTAGGCCGTATTTACGTGTTTTTCACCCTATTTGGGTATCAGGTCGGGGGGGGGGGGGGGCTCCCAAGGGACTGGTGCACAACCTGCTTATGCCGTTTTTTAAACTGGACAGCTCAAAAATCGAAGTTTTCGAAACTTGTTTTTTTGATATTGTGACCACCCAAAATGACCACCCAAGGTATGTAAAGCATGTTTTAGGCCGCATTTACGTGTTTTTCACCCTATTTGGGAATCAGGTCCGGGAGGGGGGGGGGGGCTCCTAGGGGATTGGTACACAACCTGCTTATGCAGCTTTTCACCCCGGACAGCTCAAAAATGGAAGTTTTCGAAACTTGTTTTTGTGATATTGTGATCACCTAAAATGACCATCCAAGGTATGTAAAGCATGTTTTAGGCCGTATTTACGTGGTTTTCACCCCATTTGGGTATTAGGTCCAGGGGGGGGGGGGTCTCCCAAGGGATTGGTACACAACCTGCTTATGCAGTTTGTCACCCTAGGCAGCTGAAAAATCGAAGTTTTTGAAACTTGTTTTTCTGATATTGTGACCACCTAAAATGATCATCCAAGGTATGTAAAGCATATTTTAGGCCGTATGTACATCTTTTTCACCCTATTTGGGTATTAGGTCCCGGGGGTGGGGGGGGGGGTCTCCCAAGGGATTGGTACACAACTTGCTAGTGCAGTTTTTCACCCTGGGCAGCTCAAAAATCGAAGTTTTCGAAACTTGTTTTTTTGATACCGTGATCACCTAAAATGATCATCCAAGGTATCTGAAGCATGTTTTAGCCGGTATTTATGTAGTTTCCACCCTATTTTGGGTGTGTGTTGCTCGCGGTAGATTCTCTGCGAGGTGGACTTGCCGAAGGCAATAGAATCACCTCGCAGAGGTTGTTAGATCAAAGCCAGGCAGGCGTATATATGGGGAAAACGCCACATACCCCCCCATTTGGGCCTATTCGCGTACCCTACCCCAAGGGGTTGAATTGTTAGTTTAACCCCTTGTAAAATCATTATTTTGTCCAATAAACGCATCCCCCAATGAGTTTTTGGTCAGGACCCCCCGAGACCCCCCCCACTTGAAACCCAATTTTTAGGGGGGGGTGGGGGGGATGGGGGGGGTGGGGGGGGGTCAAAAATGTCGAAAAAATGACCCCCCCTTTTTTTGGGTCGAAAATCATGAATCTTTTGGTTTTTTTCGATTTTGAGCCGAAAAAGTGTTTCCGGGTCCCGACTCCATAGGGTTCGTATGGGGCGGAGTGGGACGAGCGCTTATGCAGTTTATGCACTTTTCAGCCATTTATGCTATGTTGGCGGTTTTGGCAACCTCGGTGAACCCGTGGTACCCACCCTGAGGGGTGCGAGTGGGGATGTTGTGACAGTATATGCCTACTAGGATACGAAAGGACGATTTTTGCAGTCTGTAGCCTTGCTTATGGCCGTTCACAACCCGTGCCAAAGACGCGAAATGACTGTTTCCACCAACAATGGCCTAGTGAATGGGGAGGTACACAACCTGCTTATGCCGTTTTTCACCCCAGGCAGCTCAAAAATCGAAGTTTTCGAAACTTGTTTTTTTGATATTGTGACCACCCAAAATGACCATCCAAGCTATGCAAAGCATGTTTTAGGCCGTATTTACGTGTTTTTCACCCTATTTGGGTATCAGGTCCGGGGGGGGGGGGGGGGCTCCCAAGGGACTGGTGCACAACCTGCTTATGCCGTTTTTTAAACTGGACAGCTCAAAAATCGAAGTTTTCGAAACTTGTTTTTTTGATATTGTGACCACCCAAAATGACCACCCAAGGTATGTAAAGCATGTTTTAGGCCGCATTTACGTGTTTTTCACCCTATTTAGGAATCAGGTCCGGGAGGGGGGGGGGGGGCTCCTAGGGGATTGGTACACAACCTGCTTATGCAGCTTTTCACCCCGGACAGCTCAAAAATGGAAGTTTTCGAAACTTGTTTTTGTGATATTGTGATCACCTAAAATGACCATCCAAGGTATGTAAAGCATGTTTTAGGCCGTATTTACGTGTTTTTCACCCCATTTGGGTATTAGGTCCAGGGGGGGGGGGGTCTCCCAAGGGATTGGTACACAACCTGCTTATGCAGTTTGTCACCGTGGACAGCTGAAAAATCGAAGTTTTTGAAACTTGTTTTTCAGATATTGTGACCACCTAAAATGATCATCCAAGGTATGTAAAGCATATTTTAGGCCGTATGTACATCTTTTTCACCCTATTTGGGTATTAGGTCCCGGGGGTGGGGGGGGGGGTCTCCCAAGGGATTGGTACACAACTTGCTAGTGCAGTTTTTCACCCTGGGCAGCTCAAAAATCGAAGTTTTCGAAACTTGTTTTTTTGATACCGTGATCACCTAAAATGATCATCCAAGGTATCTGAAGCATGTTTTAGCCGGTATTTATGTAGTTTCCACCCTATTTTGGGTGTGTGTTGCTCGCGGTAGATTCTCTGCGAGGTGGACTTGCCGAAGGCAATAGAATCACCTCGCAGAGGTTGTTAGATCAAAGCTAGGCAGGCGTATATATGGGGAAAACGCCACATACCCCCCCCATTTGGGCCTATTCGCGTACCCTACCCCAAGGGGTTGAATTGTTAGTTTAACCCCTTGTAAAATCATTATTTTGTCCAATAAACGCATCCCCCAATGAGTTTTTGGTCCGGACCCCCCCAGACCCCCCCCACTTGAAACCCACTTTTTAGGGGGGGGTGGGGGGGATGGGGGGGGTGGGGGGGTCAATAATGTCGAAAAAATGACCCCCCCTTTTTTTGGGTCGAAAATCATGAATCTTTTGGTTTTTTTCGATTTTGAGCCGAAAAAGTGTTTCCGGGTCCCGACTCCATAGGGTTCGTATGGGGCGGAGTGGGACGAGCGCTTATGCAGTTTATGCACTTTTCAGCCATTTATGCTATGTTGGCGGTTTTGGCAACCTCGGTGAACCCGTGGTACCCACCCTGAGGGGTGCGAGTGGGGATGTTGTGACAGTATATGCCTACTAGGATACGAAAGGACGGTTTTTGCAGTCTGTAGCCTTGCTTATGGCCGTTCACAACCCGTGCCAAAGACGCGAAATGACTGTTTCCACCAATAAAGGCCTAGTGAATGGGGAGGTACACAACCTGCTTATGCAGTTTTTCACCCCAGGCAGCTCAAAAATCGAAGTTTTCGAAACTTGTTTTTCTGATATTGTGACCACCTAAAATGATCATCCAAGGTATGTAAAGCATATTTTAGGCCGTATGTACATCTTTTTCACCCTATTTGGGTATTAGGTCCCGGGGGGGGGGGGTCTCCCAAGGGATTGGTACACAACTTGCTAGTGCAGTTTTTCACCCTGGGCAGCTCAAAAATCGAAGTTTTCGAAACTTGTTTTTTTGATACCGTGATCACCTAAAATGATCATCCAAGGTATCTGAAGCATGTTTTAGCCGGTATTTATGTAGTTTCCACCCTATTTTGGGTGTGTGTTGCTCGCGGTAGATTCTCTGCGAGGTGGACTTGCCGAAGGCAATAGAATCACCTCGCAGAGGTTGTTAGATCAAAGCCAGGCAGGCGTATATATGGGGAAAACGCCACATACCCCCCCATTTGGGCCTATTCGCGTACCCTACCCCAAGGGGTTGAATTGTTAGTTTAACCCCTTGTAAAATCATTATTTTGTCCAATAAACGCATCCCCCAATGAGTTTTTGGTCCGGACCCCCCCAGACCCCCCCCCACTTGAAACCCAATTTTTAGGGGGGGGTGGGGGGGGTGGGGGGGGTGGGGGGGGTGGGGGGGGGGGGTCAAAAATGTCGAAAAAATGACCCCCCCTTTTTTTGGGTCGAAAATCATGAATCTTTTGGTTTTTTTCGATTTTGAGCCGAAAAAGTGTTTCCGGGTCCCGACTCCATAGGGTTCGTATGGGGCGGAGTGGGACGAGCGCTTATGCAGTTTATGCACTTTTCAGCCATTTATGCTATGTTGGCGGTTTTGGCAACCTCGGTGAACCCGTGGTACCCACCCTGAGGGGTGCGAGTGGGGATGTTGTGACAGTATATGCCTACTAGGATACGAAAGGACGGTTTTTGCAGTCTGTAGCCTTGCTTATGGCCGTTCACAACCCGTGCCAAAGACGCGAAATGACTGTTTCCACCAACAATGGCCTAGTGAATGGGGAGGTACACAACCTGCTTATGCCGTTTTTCACCCCAGGCAGCTCAAAAATCGAAGTTTTCGAAACTTGTTTTTTTGATATTGTGACCACCCAAAATGACCATCCAAGCTATGCAAAGCATGTTTTAGGCCGTATTTACGTGTTTTTCACCCTATTTGGGTATCAGGTCGGGGGGGGGGGGGGGCTCCCAAGGGACTGGTGCACAACCTGCTTATGCCGTTTTTTAAACTGGACAGCTCAAAAATCGAAGTTTTCGAAACTTGTTTTTTTGCTATTGTGACCACCCAAAATGACCACCCAAGGTATGTAAAGCATGTTTTAGGCCGCATTTACGTGTTTTTCACCCCATTTGGGTATTAGGTCCGGGGGGGGGGGGGTCTCCCAAGGGATTGGTACACAACCTGCTTATGCAGCTTTTCACCCCGGACAGCTCAAAAATGGAAGTTTTCGAAACTTGTTTTTGTGATATTGTGATCACCTAAAATGACCATCCAAGGTATGTAAAGCATGTTTTAGGCCGTATTTACGTGTTTTTCACCCCATTTGGGTATTAGGTCCAGGGGGGGGGGGGTCTCCCAAGGGATTGGTACACAACCTGCTTATGCAGTTTTTCACCCTAGGCAGCTGAAAAATCGAAGTTTTTGAAACTTGTTTTTCAGATATTGTGACCACCTAAAATGATCATCCAAGGTATGTAAAGCACATTTTAGGCCGTATGTACATCTTTTTCACCCTATTTGGGTAT